>KL286210.1:585-12173 GCA_000699545.1 Podiceps cristatus | reverse complement strand
CAGGGGCCCTGGGGGGGACAATGCTGGCAGCAGGTGGGAGGAGC
This sequence comes from Podiceps cristatus, assembly GCA_000699545.1. Classification (NCBI taxonomy): domain Eukaryota; kingdom Metazoa; phylum Chordata; class Aves; order Podicipediformes; family Podicipedidae; genus Podiceps; species Podiceps cristatus. The sequence continues at coordinate 12,129 of KL286210.1, read as the reverse complement.
GGTCTGGCAAGGGGGGCAAGTGGGCCAGGGCCAGCAGAGTTAGGGCCAGCAGCACCCCAAGGGCCGCTGGGGCAGGGGGTTTCAGCACTGTCCTTCGCCACGGTCGCTGGGCCTGCGGGGAGAGAAAGGGGGAGCGTTAGCGGGGGAGGGATGATGGTGCTAAAGCCAGGGCATCCTTGGACCTTTGTGCCCCCCACCCCAGGCAGTTCTGGTGGGAGGCTCTTGATAAGCTTAACAGGGTTTGCTATGCACAGATCAACTTATGGGGGATGAATTCTTCATGGTCAAATATTTTGCTTTAAAAACTCAAGGAATTAAAAAAAAAAAAAAAAAAGGTAAAAATAGAAAGAGCATCCATAAGTAACAGTATTCCCTGGTCTTCTCCAGGTGGCCTTTTCCACCCAACCTGAGCTGCTTTGCTCCAGTTGTTTTCAGCTTATGCCTGAGCAAAATGATCTGTGATGCTGGTGGGATTTCCCACAGAGACACATCCCTGTCACACCTTCCACCGGTGCTTCAGGAAAGGGACGCCTGGTCTAAAGCTTCTGCAAAAGCCACTATCATGCAGAGGCAAGACAGGGTTGTGCAGAATTCCCTGTCTCCTACTGTCATCACATTGCTGCTGCCAAAGATCCTCATTCCCAACACCAGCATTTGCATGCTGGAGTAACTGCACCATGCAAAATTAGAGCATGCCAAACCAGAAACAGCAAATGTTCTTCTTTATCATGGTGGCGAAAAAAAAAAAAAAAAAAAAAAAAAAAAAAAAAAAAAAGTCTGGATGGCCTCACTGCATTTCCATCCTCCACAGGTTGTAGTTTGCTGTGGTCTCCCCAGAAGCAACCAGCTCTGCTGCATCCACCCACTGCGACCCCCACACATGGGAGAGAGACCTCCCAGCAAACCCTGCAAAGGGCCTGTATGGTGCAAAGTCATTTCTTCCACTCGATGGGAACCTGAAAATGTCTGTATGGACCGGGGTGCCTGCTGGAAGATATTCTGTATCCCCACCACCCACCTCACACAAACAAGCCTCAGGCTGAGGCAAAGCACCGCCTTCCACTTCTCACCTTCTTGCGACCGGGGATCTGTGTAGCTGAGCAAGCGCTAAAGGAAATCGGGGAGCAGAAGGGGAGGTGCAATGTGCACTGTGATTTGGGATTGCTGCGCACGAGTAGGCGGGAAAGGCTACTTTTGCACAGCATTTTTAGAGATAGATCAAACCAGAGCAAATTCCTGGCTGGATGCAAATGCTTCCCAGTTCCTAAAAGGTTTTTATCTTCAGACCTTACTCCAGACACCCTCAGTGGCTCCTACCCCGGTTGCACACTCAGCCCATAACCCGGACCCCGCGCCCTGGCTCGGAGGGCTTCTCAACACGCACCGAGACACGGCCTCTGGAGCTCTGCCCACTGCCACGTCCAGCAGAAGCAAGGCAGCCCCAGGTGCCAGTCAGGGGCTGTGGCAGCCTGTATTTAAAAAGGATGCAAACTGCTATATCCAAAACCTAAAATACCAGCACCGAGGAACTGACTTTAGATGGGTACTACCAAGTTTTGGTGTGTATATACACACAGCTTTCTCTGCGCCTCCCCCCCTTTAGTCATCCTTTCTACTCTGGAGGGACTCATAAAAAATTATATGGGCTGGAAAGGCAGTTACAAGCAAATACAGTGCAAGTCTCCCTGCATTGCTAAGCCAACATATTGGCCTAAAGTAATCCCACATGAACAGGACAGCACCTTCCCCTTTGGGGTGAGGCGGTGGGAAGTGAGGGGCAGCACTGGGAGACCCTCCCAGCCCAGCCCAGCCCCAGGCTGGGGTGGCCTGATACGCTCCGGGGGGCTGGGGCGGCAAAAGGCACCTTGGCGGCGTCTCTCTGCTTTACAGGAGGCGTTTCTATGTGGCTCGAACCCATGTTGGAAGACAAGGCAATGTTCAAGTGGATACATTTTTTTGCAATTATTTATTTTGGAAGCACAAGTATATCCATGGCAGACACAGCGGGACAATATATTGCCAAAGAAGGGATAAGAGATTGTTTATAAGAGGAAAAGCTTGAAAATAAAAGAGCTGAAAAGCGAGGGGGGGGGCGGGGGCAAGTGTGTGTGGGTGACAGCTAGCAGCCAGCATGACTTCCAGAGGCAGGTGGGCAAGCAGAAACGTTTCTAGCCACGAGGCTTTTAGGACCGCAGGTTCCCTTCGGCTGCAGGGACTCACCACCAGCACGACTCCAGCCCCGAGAGGAGCTGCCCCAGGCAACCCCCGCGCCTGAGCCCCTTCAGAAGCTAATCCAGCACTACCCTAAAACCCATCAGGCTTCATGCCTTCACCGTGGAGCTTCAGACAGCCCCGTGGTGAGGAGCCACGTCCCTCCAAAGACACTACGTCAGCCAAGGTGGGTGAGAAGATCTGCAAAGCCACCAAGCCGTTGGCAGCAGCCCGGGGGGGTTCCTTCAAGGTATCCCTCTCAAGGACTGAGCAGATTTAATGCAGTTTATAAGAGCTAGTGCTGGTGCATTTGGAGTAATTCAGCTTTACAGCTCTCGTTCAATTGATTCTCTCCCAGAAATACAATGTAGAGCAGCAAAATCTATCTGCTGGGCCAAACTATTTGCTCACACATGGCTTACACCAGCCTCTGCCAGGAGCCAGGGCTGTCTGGTGCAGGGCTTTGGGATCTGCTGGGGGACCCCCTGTTTCAGCTCTTCTTTAAAATCCCAGAATGAAAAGGGTCCAGGGTGAGACTGTTCAGAGAGCGATGTCCTGTCCTAGATCACGGGCAGGGTTATTCAAGGCTTGGAATTAACTGTCCGAGGCATCATACTGCATGCTAAATTATTGCCTTAGGCCCCTTTCTGGGCAGGGGCTGAGCATGCATTCCCCTGAGCAGCCCCGAGGGGCAGCGGGACTTCTGTCAAGGGGCTGGTTGCGATGCCTCCCCAGCTCTCTGCTGCTTGGTGGGATAATGATTTGCTCTGGAACCATAGGCAAGGCCAACTGACACAGGCAGCACCGAGCTCAGCTACCCAAAACTTCATGCCCTGGATTTCAAGCAAGTCCTGCAGAGTGCAGACAGACACTTATTCGGAAGCACCTGCAACTCCAGTCTGGCAACCCGAGCAAGAGTTTAGGAAGGTGCAATGTGTGAATCACAGTTTAACCATAGTAAAATAAGGCTGTGGCATAAAAAAGACCAGATCCTGAGATCCTGATATCCTTACTCCTTCCAAGTCATCACCAATGATCCTTCACAGCCTGTCCCTCCATCCTCAAAGTACACTGAATTAACTGCAACGGCAGCGATGGAGTTAATCCCAATGAAGAGGATTAACTGCAAATCTCAGCACTCCCATCTGCATCCAGCTGAGTTCCCTCCCCAGTCTGTGCTCCCCCGGGCACTTGTCCCAGCACTTCCCCAGTCCCACTCCTCTGGAGAGACACGGCTCGCGCGGCTCTCCATAACTCCCCCCCCGCCCCAACCCTCATTTTTGCACAGAGGATTTGTGGGGCAATCGTTTTTGTTATCCACCTGATAATAACTCTTTGGTCGCTTACACCATCCCAGCATGCAAAAAGCCTGGCTGCCAAAAATCCAAGTATCCTGGGGTGGGGGGGAGAGGAGGGACGGTGCATGCGGGAGCCATTTGGAGAGCCTTGGAAATACTGCAGGAAAAAATCCTTTTTAATCCACAGCTGGAGAGCAGTGGATGCCAAATGGATGGCAACAATTGCCATTTTTTTAATGTCAAGTCAGTTTACAGACCAAGTGGTTAAAGCAACATTACTGTCCAAAGCCACTTCATCTTCTCCGTCAGCGAGCTCTGGTTTGGGCACTTCAAGTCAGAGCTTCATTTCTTTCCCATCCCGAGCTTGAAATCCTGTGCTGTGAAGCTGGGAAAGGGCCACCGCAGGCTCCCTTCCTCAGCACCGTTCAGGGTTTCCCTGCCACATCAACAATAAAAAGAAAAGAAAAAAGTGCAACTACAGTCTCTGTGTTATTTCTGGCATTCAATATTGCAAATTTAGTAAGAATCTAGATGATAGAACATTGCAGAAAGAATTCTGTACTTACAAGCCCAGGGTAAATGCTTTTCCAAAGAGACTTTCTCTCAGCCCATGCTGTAAAAAAAATGCTGCAGTTTAAGCTATGGCTTTGTTTCAGCCTGAAATGCAAACCATACATACAGGTCCGCTTTGCCAGTCTGACATACTGACAGTACAGCACGTCTTCTCCAGAAATTAGGTCTGTTTCCCAGCAGGCAAGCTACAGGCAAAATGCATAAAAAGGCCTAAGAGAGGCGCTGCTTGTTCTAGGATGCCAATAAGTAAATAATATATATCCTCCCTCATCAGAGGGGCATACAGCATGGCCTGGGCTCCTGAAGGCATGGTGGAGAGCCCATGAAGCCTGGCCACTCGGGGATAAAACTTTCTAAGTGTGGTTGGGAGAGTTTTATCCTTGACATTGTAATCCCAGGATACTTGAACCTTGGCAGAATTTGAAGCAGAGAAGCCTGGTTTCAATTTCTTTTCAAAGTACATCAAATTGGCTTTGTCGAACTTGAAAGAACAGAAAAACAACCCCCAAACTGCATTATCCAAGAATGTAAGAACCAGCCCTAAAACTAGAAAGATGCCATGGAAATACGTGGCCCTTAAAAGTGAATTTCATGTCTGTTCTCCTCTGGCTTCCGTAAGAGCGCTCCTGCCTCTGCACTGGCATCACCAGACCCCTCCAGCAGCAAATCCCATCATCCCAAAGAGGTGCCCAAGGGAGCTGGGGTGGCTCACCCGTGGCCATGTCCCTCTTGGCTGCCTGCCTGCCCTAGGCTCCCAAGCTCAGAGGGTTTTGCCACAGGCCACCAGTGAGCAGGTTAAAAGCGGGTACGTGCATTTATCTGGATGCACACCATATGGGGTATATTTTGCGGGGAGGGGAGGGAGGGTGCCCCACACAGAGTTGTACTTGCCCTCCCAGCACCATGCTCGCTGCCCGCCCGATGAACCGCAAAACTGTGTGAGCAGCAGGAGATGCAGCCCGCCGTGACCAATTTTAACAAAGACTGCTTGAAAAGCAACTGGGAAACCTCCTCTGGCTGCCCAACCACCTCTGGGAACGTCTCCAGAGCCTTGTGCCCAACTCGTGGTGGTCACGGCAGCTCCTGGCGCGTTGAGGAGAGAGGCTGGGAGCGGGTACGTCAACCAGATCCAGGAGGGGAACAGCCCTTTCCTTTTAGTTCTGACCAGGAGTTTTTTGGCTTGTAAGGGCATGGCGCATGGGCTAAGCTCACCTGCTGAAAACGCTGTGGATCCGTAACATGTTGAGGTTGTGCAAGGAGACAAAACGCCTCCACCCCCAGAGTGACTCTGGGTGAGCCTGAGCGGAAGGAAATCCTTGGCAGTGTCCGTTGCCCGTCATTCAAATGCTTAAGTGCCTTCCTATATCATCCTGCTCGGGGAAGACAGATGGCTCGCAAAGCAGGAACTGACTAAAGACAGCTATTAAATGATGACTGCCAGCCTTGAAGGTAGTCCTGGCTCAGAGCAGGGAGCTAGGTTCACCCCGCACAGCCAGCCCTGAGGGGGTCACTATGTTCCCCCCACACACGGGTCCCACCACCACCCACCTGCACCTCTACGGGGTGCGAAGAAAGGACAGCCCTTCACGCGGCCTCACGGTCCATCAAAGGGGACGCAATTCCTAGCAGACCCGCACCAGCTGTGTGTCTGGGGTTGTTTCCACCAGGAATGCATTTTTTTCCTCCAAAATGCCCTTCAAGGGGGGAGGACCGCAGACCTCCAGCATTTTGGCACCCTGCAGACACCCTGAAGGCCACCCCTCTCGGTGCCAGGGCTGCCCACCTGCTCAAGGTGCCCCTGCAGACTCGCTTCCACGTGTTGCTCCTCACAAGTGGCTTGGGAAGCTGAAGCCGGGCACTGCAGAGGTGGGAAGTGGGACTGTGCTCCCAGAAACCATGTGCAAGGGAGTTACGGCAAATGCTGGGTGGGCTGAAGCCCGGGAGGCGGAAATCCAATACATTGCCACGTGGTGCTGGGTCTTTCCCTGCACAGTCAGCAAAGTCCTTGCAGCTGGCACATGAACCTTCCCACCAGCACGTCCAAAACCAAACCAGAAAATAACCATGTTAAATTGCCCGGGACAAAACTTGAAAACATGCTGTACTTTGCCAAATTTTGGACAGTCTGCGAAGCTTCTGCCTCAAGGGGGTAATGTACAGTCTAATTGCAAGACAAGCGCGCTCGGCACTAGCATAGGACAACGCTCCCGCAGCTACACAAAGGGATGAAACCGCGTTGATGCCATTCACTCCAAGCACTGACTTTAAAGGGACGGTGCTAACGTGCTGCCTTTGACTTCTAAAATAATCATAGAATCATAGAACGTTTTGGGTTGGAAGGGACCCCCAGAGCCCATCTAGTCCAACCCCCTGCAGTGAGCAGGGACACCATTGCCTAGATCAGGTTGCTCAGAGCCCCGTCCAACCTGGGCTTGAATGTCTCCAGGGATGAGTCCTCCACCACCTCTCTGGGCAACCCGTTCCAGTGCTTCACCACCCTCATCGTAAAGAATTCCTTCCTTACATCCAGTCTAATGTTGCCTTCACGTTTCTTCCCAGTTACTGCTACAGCTTTGGGCAGCAAACTATAAAAACCTTGAAACCCTTGAGCTCCACAGACCCTCTCTAGTAATAACCTGGCATGCCTTTGACTCTGGGCCCTGCATCAGCCCCTCGAGTTTTTTGCTTCTCAGGAATGAGACACCCCGTTTCTTGCTCGATCTCCCCCACCCAGACCCACCCCACTATTTCTGTTCTTGGGAGGCCCCTCATGCTGGAGGTGCTTCTCTGTCCTGCCTCTTCTCACACACCCTGTCATCCAAAATACCGTTTCAAACAAAATCTTCAGTCAGCGCTGGAAACTGCTCTGCATAATAAGAAAATCCCAGCGCTTGTACGTAATGGTGCCATTCCCATTGCACTGGCTGGTCCCAGTTGAGTTACAGACCAAACGAGTAACACAGGGTTGTAAAAGCCCCGGGAGCAGCCTACGAGGGCAGCAAGGCTCCCAGAATCCCAGACGCCCTGTTCAGCATCTTTATGGAGGGCCTGTGGCAGGCGACGGAGAACACCATGGAGGACACGGATGGCCGTCACCTAGGTGGAGGACACCACACTATGGGGTGCAGCTGATGCAGCCAAGCCGTTTGGGGGGATCCAGAGAGGACGCACACGGTGTCCTGCAGCTGGTATGGACTAAAGCCCTGCAGGCTGCTGGTGGAACTGGCTCTGCCTGTGATGACACTGTCCTTACCCCTAAATAGTGTGATTTTCCCTGAGAAAAAGGAAAGATTCATAATTCTCCTCGCTCCCACTGCGTAAATCTTTTGGCTTGCAGGAGGTTGATATTCATCTCTGTGAGGGATGGACGGGGCACTTTCCATCCCGACACTATGTACAGTGCAGCTCAGGACCCCTCCGGTTTAATCCCAGAAGTCAACACAAAGCACCACAAAAATGAACAGTCTCCGGGATGCCAGGCTTCTTTTGCTTCAAGTAAGCAAACTAAAAGCTTTCAGATGCCTCATCCTTCTCCTACTGAAGTTCAGAGTCAGGGCTTTTGCTGCAGACTCTCGCACTTAGCTGGGTCTTCTGCTTCTTGGAGACACATCTCCTAAGAGATTGCTGGGTGTCTCTCAGGACATGTCACCAAGACACATAGGTCTGCTGCTATTTACACGCGCAAACATCTCCATTACTTTTCACCATTGATATTAAGCAATATCAACCTGCACCCAAGCCATCCGGGTCACTGCAGACCTGAAACAGCACGAGGAGCTGGGCAGCCCTGAAGCACGGGAAGAAGGGAGGTCCTCCTCATCTTCCCTCCTCTCAGTCTGCTCGTTCCTCTAACCCTCGCACCTACGTGAGAGCCGCACAACCCAGAAATCCTGGCAGGGATGTCAAGGAGGGAGAGCAGTGGTTTTGGGCGACGGCTGTTCCCTCGCTCCCCTCGCTGCTGTGCAGGATCCCACCAGGTTTTCTATTTGTTGCACTCAGCTCCAGAAGTTTTCAGAGCAGCTTTCCCATCTGCCTGCTGAAACAACAAGAAGGGGGGCTCTTCCCCAGCGACACAGATGTGGTTTGCCTTTGTGCAACATCTGTGCCCCATGCCCCCGCTCATTTTGAACAGTCTTGCCTTTGTTTGTGAGGGGGTGTGCAGGGGATGCTCTGGAGGAGGGCGGCAGCCTGTGGACTCCTTCCCTTCCAATCCTGAGCACAAACTGCCTCGAAACGCCTGGGTTTCTTCTGGTGAAAAACAATACGCTTTGTTCCCCGCGGCATTCAGGAATCGACGGTCCTGCTCCTCAGCGCTTTGGTTCCAGCTGCAGCCCGTGCCTCACGCTGACAATTCCTGTGAGACTCTTCACCCGGGGAAGTGAGAGCTGGAACCTGGGAGCCACCAATACAACGCCCCTCACCCCAGTAGCTTCCCTCCCTGTACCCCTGGGCCGCTCACCAGCTTTGACCTGGCATCCCCAGCAGGACTGCACTGCTCCGGCTCCTCTACACATAACAGCGGCAAAGAGCAGAAGTGCTAGAAAGCCACATCTTTTGCAATGGGTTCTGGGCTGCATTTAATATGAAGAGGAATACATTAAAATAAAATCAAATTTTATTTCCTTCTCACTCTTGATGAGTTTACCAATCCTGCTGATGCGTGTCTGAAAAGCCGCTAAAACTCTCTTACACTTTTTAGCCATTTTATTTATTTTACCGAGGTTCATATTTTTTCTATATTTTGGGAAGGGGGGATTTTGATCCACTTATTTTCAGTTTTCATTTCTAACCAGTGTCCCAGGACAGGGGAAGAGAAGGGCTTGCTCAGTGACCGTCGGGGGCTTGCAAACCCCGCCTTGGGGTGCTGGTAAGGGGCACTGCTGGACTCCCTTGTCAGCGTTTCGGCAGAAGTTGCCCAAGTCAGACGGTAGTTGGGTTTTTCCTGAGCTGGCTGTCAGGTTTTTTCCCTTCCTGGAGAGCAGGAAAGCGCATTCGCCGGATTCCAAAGGGGGGGGGAAGGAGGAGGACAGCGGGGCCTTTCAGCCCTGGGGGCTTTCTTCAAGACAGAATTGTTCCTACATGCCGGCCTCAGTTGCAGAAGGGTAACTTCGTTTTCCTCCATTTAAGTAATTTCTTTTTAAAGAGGACAAAAGGGGAAAAATGGTGCTCGCTGCTTGGCTCCGAGTGCCGCTTGCCTGGCAGACCCCGTCCCGGGCAAAGCCAGCAGCCCCCCTCCAGCCCGCTTTTGCTTCTCCCAGCAAACCCCATGGGGCCAGCGCGCGGAGCAAACACAGTGCGGCCCAGCTCGGAAAAGAGGGGCTTTTCCTTCAGGGCAAGGCAAATAGCTACGGGCAGACCAGAGTTATTGAGCATTGGAAACAGAAGGGGTAATTAAGGCATCTATGCCAGAGGATTAATAAAGTGTAATCAGTCCCTCTTATTTAGACTGCCTCATACTAGGTGAACCACAGAGCAGTTGGAAATTACTCACTGGCAAAATTTGAAACCAGAAGAAAGAAGATGTTTCCATACTGCAGTCATCCCCCAGCCCTCACTGCTCCGGCAGGTCAGGCACGTACAGCGGCCGGATCCGACAAGCAGCCGGCTGCAAGCGCGCGCTCCGTACTAATGGCGAAGCTCACAGCTGGGATCTCTCTGGCTTTCTGCAAGTGGTCACCCTCCTGGTGGTTTTGAAAGAAGTCAAAATTCATCTTGAGTATTTTGCTTAGGGTTTTACCACAAATGAAGCAACAAGACGATTAGTTTAGGGCAACAGCCTGAACTTTCTCCTCATGACCGTCACTGCCCTGTCTACAGGTGAGCGGTGCCCAGATAAGGCCTGGATTATGGGTGAAATCAAAGCAGTCAATACAGGAGCTCACAAAGGGGAAAGGACTGCAGAACCAGACCTTCCCTTGCCAAGGCAAAACGTAAATCCTTGAAAAAAATGAGTACCCTGCTCTCACAGGGGAGACCACACCAGGTACCTGGCACAGGCTATATATGCTTTGAAAGGCTTCATAGTGAAGGCTCGTACGGGAAAGCGCTATTGCAGATGAAGGGCTGGTGTGTGGAGAGCTGCCTTGGTTTTTTCTTTGATGGGGAGGAGTTATCTCCAGCCCCAAAATGGGTGACACGAGCCCCAATCTTGTCTATTTTTCCTACAGCTGAGGTTCATTAATTAAGGAACTCGGAACAGCCCATGCAAATTGTAGGATGGAAAGTATAAAGCCCGGCATCAGCATTCCTCATACACACACACACTCACACACTCTGGTGAAGGCTGGCACGGCCACACTGCTCCTAGTGATGCTCTGAATCATAACCACACTCTTGAGGATGTAAAAACATTTCAGCAACACAAGTGCCACCAAAGCACCAGTTTCTGGCAGCAGCACCAGGCACCTCCTCAGCTCATCCATCTCACACGTTTGCAATCCCTGCCTGACACGAGCTTTGCAAGGGCTGAGGCAGTGGAGCAGAGACTGAGCCTCCCTGCCCCGGTGTGAACCCCAGAATGTGATGTGCCCTGTCACGATGGCAGTGATGGGGAGCAGAGGGGGGTCCCATCCCAGCTCAGTGGGCTCATGCTTGCACAGCTCGGTCTAGAAACTGGCTGCCATGGAATGTCCCAAACTTGAGCATTAAAACTAGACATGAAAAACGACCCTAAGGTTTGAAATGTGCTGCAGATGCAGGGGAATCTGCCACCTCTGGGGAAACACAACATTTCTCCCAGGGAGGCATTTTCCCTTGCCATACTAGTAGGGGGTTTGTACTTTTTTTATGAAAGCACTGTGCTTTGGGAGGACGAAACAGAAAGCACAGAGAGGCTCTTCGAGCTCTCCAAGCCTATCTGCACTTTGCTGCCTTCGCCCCATGCTTTTTGCCTGCCTGGAGCCAGCCGGGCTCTTAAGGGGGATTTTGTCTGAGGAAGCGTAATCACCTCCCTGGCCAAGAGCTGTGCCTTTAGCTGCAGCAGCCCCAGGCACTGCCTTTACCTACATCCTTACAATCTGCTTTGTCCACTCCTAGTGCTATGAAGGACAGACGTGCCAGAGTGGGCCCGTGCCTTGCTTGCCTCGCCATGCCCCGACCCTCCGAGGTGTCCCACTGGACTTGTCCCCAGGATGGAGACAGCTGGGACGTGGCCTCACACCTCATCCCATGGAGTTGGCATCCCTGAGCAGACCCAGAGTCACTTCCCACCACCAGCCTGGCAAGGACACCCCAAAACCCTACCATGTCTCGCAGCGCCAGCCGACGCACTCCTCCTCGTGTGCTTCACCGCCCACGGGCAACGCGGCACGCGGTCACCTCCTGAGTCGGGCACCGGCCGCCTGCAGCACTTCCATACAACACCAGGAACCCAAACAAAATACAAAAATAAAAAAAACCAGCAATGATAAAAAAAAATCCTCCAGCAACTAATCAAGCCACCTCCTCTCCCCGAGCCACTGCC
>JMFS01124502.1:0-38077 GCA_000699545.1 Podiceps cristatus | reverse complement strand
GGGGCGGGGCGGCCGGGGCAGCAGGCGCCTCCCGGGGCCTGAGCAGCTCTGTTTCAAACGGGCTTCGTATCCCTTCCCCGGCCCGCCCTCTGCGAACTGTGTCGTTCCCCGCTGTTCTGCCGGCTCCCTCTCGCCTCGACCCGCGCTTTCCACCGCCTATGAGGTTTTCCACCGACCCAGCACTTTGCTAGAGTGGACTCGCACCCCGTTGCTCCGTCCTTGTTTGCCAGGTTGAACGAGGCGCATCATCCCTGTTAGAGTCAGTCCTGGTTTCCCTCTTCAGCCTAGTAGCCCGTCTCTGCACCTGTGCCACTCCTCTCCCTTCTTGTGTGCTAGCCTTACATGAACCATTGCAGACTAAACTTTGCCAGACCCTTCTTCAGTGGAAGAAAGGGAAATGTTTTGCTTTGTGAGTTAAATTTTTCCTTATGTGTTAAATTCTGTTTGATATTTTCACAGCCTGTGCCTGATGCTTTTCGGTTATCTTGTCAGGTTCAAATACACTCCTGTGTGATTTCCATCGGATAAGGATTTCTGAGATAACGTGTTAATTTCTTTCTTTATAAGTGCAGGATGTTGCACTCCATAATCCTCAGTCTCATCCTGTTTTTTGTAATGTTTTCCTTCTGTATATGCCTGATTTTGTGCCAAAAGTGTCTTCCTACTCATTGTGTTAAAATCATTAATTAAAATGTTAAATAAAAACTGTTCCCAGGGAAGTTCATTGTAGATTTTCTTCCAGCCTCTACTTAACCTCCATAAGGTAAACATAAATTTCAGCATAGCACCATATCAAGTGTTTAGCAATGTCCAGATGTGTAATCTAATGTGTTTTGCTTTTTCCTGAAAAAAACTACTGATTTTAAACATATCAAGTAAGTTTAGCAGGATTTTTTTTGTGAAGCCAGCATTAGGCTTCATGTCATTTTCTGTTAAGCTTCATGTTTTTAATTATTCTTTTCTTAGAGTCTGTTTTAGAATATTGCATACTGCTGTGGTAAGAACAGCCTCTAAATTTGGATGAGTTCTAAATACAGAAAAAGATCCTGGGGTGTGTTACCTTTTAGTCAGGCAAATTGCAAAGGCTTGAATTTTGACTGCAGGGGATAATAGCTGTGGAACAGATGTTTGGTATATTACAAGTGTTTATTATCAGGTATTTTAAAATAATAGTTTGTATCATTTGGTTAGTGTGGGCTGCTGTATTTAAGGGGTTTAGAAAATAACAAATAAGTTTTTAAGTATTTGATTTCATGTTCTGCCACTAGAAGGAGATAGATAAATTATGCTTAGAGAGCTTGTTCAACATTTCTGATTAGATGGTTTTAGTAAGCTTCTAACTTTTAAAGCTGTATGTAAATGCTGGTAACTTTAGCTAGTTGATCTTATGCTATATATAATATGAGTACATGTGTAATAAACCCAGTCTAAACCTATTAGTTCTGAACTACTGGTTTCTATTTATTAAATCACTTTATTCGGCAATTACATTTTTGCACCAGGTCTTCCTGTCTTTAGATAAAATTTTTGTTTTAAAAAAGTTCTGCCTGAATAAAGCAGAACAAACTCTATTCTGAGTATGTAGTTTAAAATTAATTGTCAGAACTGACAGTGCTTCTGGAACATTGCATTAATACCATCATGCTCTTTTTATAGATGGGAGGAAGTTAAGTGACTTAACTAAATCTACAGAAAGCCTTTACAAGAACATAAACGTGTGCCAGAACAGCCTGTGTAAATCATAGACTGGCAGGACTTGCTGATGAAGGAGCCAGTACATGTGTTTGCTTTTGTACCAGCCTAAGTGTCATGTAGTATCTGGGGTCATCTCAGTCTCCAAGTTACCATGAGTCAGGGCATACAGTTGAATGATGGGAAATTTTTGGTGCATTAGTGCTAAATGTATTTCAAAAGAGACTACCTTGTTGTCAGGTTAGACTGGCCATGGGCATTGGTGGTTTGCCTTGGTCTATCGTGTCCTGGCAAGAGTATTTCAACAATTTATCTCCTAAAAGAGACTGTCCTCAGAGTCTGCCAGGGAGATTGAACTGCTTGATGAGCTAAATATGGAAATACATGTTTTGAGGATCCATGTTTTGGGTTTCTGAGGCCTCAGCTAACAATCCTGTCAGTGCTTGGAAAGATTTATGTGTACCTGCTGCCAGAGACAAGTACCTAGGTGGCACTAGGTCAGTTTGAGTCAGTGATGACCAAATAGTAAATTTAAAATAAATGATCATGTTTGTGATCTACATATGTAACATTTATGCTCTAGTTTCAGTGGGTTCACTTGCACTTTAAGCATGTTAGTGTATATTTTACTTTGGGCCATGTAGTTTGCAAATTTTAGTTGTGGAAGTTCATAGATTAGGGACTTGGACTATGTATTTTAGCAAATAAACATTATTGCAGTTCAGTTACATGACAGGAAATCAGAGAAAGTTCACTGAAACACAGAATGAATAAATTCTGCATTTCTGCGTCTCATTTTTTCCATTTTTGTTTTGATTTTTATCTTCATGCTTGGAATTCCTTCTCAGTCCCTTTGCAGAAGGCAATCACCCTTTCTCCATTCCCTCCTGAACACTTACTTTCTTTGTGAGGTCTTGGCAGTAGTCTAAGAAAAGGTTAAATGGTTTGGAAAAACACAGGGTAAGATAGAGTCTTTGTTTAAGTTACTGAGTTTTGTCTGTCTGTTTAGATTGTGAGTACCTATGGTTGTAAACCTTTTGTATTATGTGAAAAACCACAGAATTTAGTATTTTAAAAATGATAATAGATCATATGTGTTTAGGACTAGTCCGTATTTCTGGGACAAGCCAGAGTTACCACAGGTAAATCAGCCCCAGGACAAAGGTGATTTGCTGATAGTATTACAGAGGATGATATCCGTTTCCCTGCAGCTACATTGCTGAGCCTCTTCAGTTAGGAATTTGCAAGCCAAACTAGCTCATAAGTGTTGCCAAAGAAAAAGAAAGATTTCCTAAAAAAAAAAAAAAAAAAAAACCCCCCCCCCAAAAAACCCAAACAAAACCAAAACACCAACACCCACCCCTCCCCCCCACCCCCGCCTCAAAAAAACCCAAAACCCCCACAAAAAAACAAACCAAACCAAAAAAACCAAAACCCCTTGCTAGATTCCTTTGCATGTGTGCCTTTGTCTTTTCAAAAAGCTCCTTAATGTAAGGAAATCCTAGCAACCCTATTAGACAAAGCACAGTCAGAAGAGTAGGGTAAAGTAAAGGGTGCTTTATTTCCACAGTGCTTATTCTGTTTACTATGTCTAGTCTAAGACCATGGAGTGAGATGCAGTACAGTGGGAGGGAGGGAAGGAAGAAGTTGAGTGAAGGAGAACTTTCTGTTCTACCAGTTCTTAATCTAGATGGTCTCACTCCAGTTGTCTTGAAATGAGCATAGTAAGAGGAGGGAGAAGAGGGGCTGGGAGGGAGATTTGGGCACAGGTGATCCTACAGTATTTTGCTGGACTTCTGCTTTCAGTAGCTGGAATCAGATGCCAGCATAGTAGGAGACTGAAGAAGGGGTTAGATGTTGCCTGAGTTCTGCTCTCAGGAGCCTGGAGGCTTCATGCCGACACCTAGATGGTGTCATAGACCCAGTCATCATACAAGGCAGTTAGTCTGCCCAGGTGCTCGTTATCTGGCCTTTGCTTCCCCAGTCTCTTCCATTCCATTTCTACAGATATTCAGAGCGAGGCCTGTCGTGGTAAGAGCAGGGAAAGTTGAGAAGCAGTGTGTGAGAGCATCCTACCACACATTGCATCTCAGCTGTGAATGGGGAATTGAGCTGGGAAGTGTGGGGGAATCAGAGGTAAGGAAGAGGCAAGGTGGGTCCTTCTTACCCTCTTACCTCTGCCTTATATGTATGAGCATACAGTGCAAACAGCACCACTTCTATTCCCCAAGAGCATGCTGTCTTGTATGGGAGAAGCAGCACAGGGGAGTGTTCTCTCCTGCTTCCTGGGCTGAGGTAGCAAATGAGAGGAGTTAAGAGCAGGAGAAACTTAGGAGAAATTGGTTTACTATTATTTTTAAAAATAACTGAGAAACCATGCATATCTTAACCTCCGAAGTTCTGCTTCTGGACAGATATTATTAACTCAGTCCCTGTGTAGCACCTTAAAATCTTTTTTGAAGATCCATGGTATATACCCGCTCAGTAGCTGAGATAGTGGATTTCACTGTGCTGTTCTTTGTCTTATTTACTAGGTGGCTATGAACTAAAGCTGGTGTGCTCAGAATTGGAAAGGATCCTCTTCTGGGCCCAGCTGTTTCAGCTGAACATGCTACTGTCTCCAGCTTCTGCCACGGCCGGAGGCACTGACATCAGGAAGATATCACTTGTAATCTGGTAGTTCATCTTAAACCACACATAAAATTTTTTTAAGACAAGTAATAGCCTGTGAGATTACAGAATGGTTGCAGCTGTAAGGGACCTCTGGAGGTCATCTGGTCCAACCTCCCTGCTCAAGCAGGACCACAACCAAATAGCTTTTGAATATCTCCAAGGATGGAAACTCTACAAGCTCTATGGGCAACCTGTGCCAGTGCTTGGTCACCCTCATGGTGAAAAAGTGTTTCCAGATGTTCAGAGTGAACCATCTGTGTTTCAGTTTGTTCCTATTATTTCCGGTCCTGTTACTGGGCACACATTTTCCTCAGCCTTTCTTTTATCACTTATGTACAGAAGCACTTCTTGTTGTCTTTGACGTCCCTCACCGGCTTCAGTTCCACCTGGGCTTTGGCTTTCCTGACCTCATCTCTGCATGCTCAGACAATGTCTCTGTACTCCACAGGTTGCCTGTCCTTGCCTCCACCTTTTGTATGCTTCCTTTTCATATTTGAGTTTGGCTAGGAGCTCCCTGGTCATCCACACAGGCCTGGCATTTTTGCCTGACTTCCTACTCATTGGGATGGGCAGCTCTTGAGCTTGGAAGATATGATCCTTGAATATTTAATAGGTTTCCTGGCCACCCTCTTCCCTCTAGGGCCTTATGCCATGGGACTCCACCAAGAGTCCTCGAAGAGGCTCATTTTGTCTTGTCTTTTCCTCAGGGGAAAAGGGCTTAGCTGTTAAAAGTAATGAATGCTGTCTACTGCACACAGCAGGCTCAGAGCTTCGACTCCTCCTTCCTTCCAGTGAGGAGTTGTCTCCTTTTGGATCATGTCCTGGAGCATTTAAGGGGGAGAGCAGTGGGAACATCCTGAGGGAACTTGGTGCTGTATCCACATGTGGGAGGAATGTGTCTTTGCTGGGCAGGAGGAGAGTGGCATGGCAGAGCGAACTGCTGTCCCACATGGAATCCTAAAACTGGGATCCCTCCCAGTAAAACTCAGCAGGTGACAATCTTCTGAAGCAAGTGGTAACAAATAGGGAGTAAATTATGTTATTTGTTATCCAGCTGGATCAGAAGGGGATGTCTATCTATAGAATTGACCTGCTAATTTATGAAATGTTAATGTTTGGAATCTTTTACATGACCTCAGATTATTTGGCATCAGTTATTTGAGATACCGAGATGTGAATTCTTAATGCCTGTTTGGCTGAAAGCAGTTGAATGCCCTTGACTTCAAAGGTCACTGGGAACACTCATTATTTTTCAGGGCCAAGCTCTTATTTAATCTCAGATGGCCTGCCTCTATTTGTTTAAAATATGTTTCAAACAAATGGATATAAAAGGCACTTGGATTCCCCCCCCATACAATTATGCAAAAGCAGAAGGTAATTTCTGTCTCATATTTATTTACTGATTTTGCTTAATGCTTCCAGGGGTTACTTTTTATTAAAGTGAAATATTTTTATTGAATAGTGTTTCGTTTTCCTTGTACATGAACACTGCTTTGCTTGTTAGTGAAGTGCTGTTAAAAGCATTTTTTACACACCTCAGGAACTGCCAAAGTGGTTTGCAGTGTAGGAAATAAAAAATACTTATTAGTCAATCTGCATCAGAAACATCAGAGTCTTAATTCAGTCAGCTTTTACTGAGGTGTAACTTGGCAGCAATTTGGAATTTCTGATAGTTTGGTGCTTTTGTAGGTATGCCCACTGACCTACAGAAAGAGTTTCTCACCCACAATAAAAAGTAAGAATCATATTGCTGAAGCCTGAGGGTAAATGCTACATGAATTTGTTTTTTCTTACTGTTTTTTTTTTTTTCTTACTGTGATATTACTACAAGGTGTTAGAATGTTGATTTTTCAATGTTAGTTCATATTATGTGGGTGAAATCATAAATGCATTCTATATCTTCAAAGAACAGGACAGAACTGACAAAAGTGAGGTAGGAAATAGTGAAGAATAGTCAAACAAGTAAGTTCTGTTGTACAACCAACAGAAGGACGCACTGACTCAGTTATCTGTGTGTGCATCTCTATGTGTACTAAAAATGTATTGTTCCATAAAAACTAAAGCCCCCAAATCCAGGATAGGATAATAAGAATAGCTAGTTTAAACTGGGATAGTGCAATACTGTGCATGTTAGACATTTGAGGAAAGGCGGATAAACACTGTAACACAAATATACAAATTATGTAGGGAAGGTAAAAACAGCTTTTTGCACTGCTGAAGGATATTAAGTCAAATTAGAGTTAAAATATATATTTAACAACAAGTAAAATACAACTTAGATGAATTCTAAATAGGAAACCCATTTTGTTAGGAGTGTAGTATCTAGATGGTGTCAATCAATTCCTGATAAGGAAAATCAGACTCTGTGAAAGCAGAAAACAAAAGAGAAAAGAGAAAAGATTGTCTAAGTACCCTTGAGGTACACGTCGTATTGGTTGGAGTCATGAGACTAAAATTCTTGGTGCCATATATTTTAGGCTTCTTGGAGTGACTAGTGAAGGAACCTACAGGACAGAAACTAACTCTGGACTTGATTCTTGATCACCGCTGTGAACGGTCCACTTCAAACTGTTTGTTATGGAAGAACCTTTCTGAAATAGTGATCTTCAGGTACCTGCAGTTGATGCTCTTGCAGCAAAATGAACATCAGTTTGCATTACAGAGTGCTGCGGACTGCGGCTCTTAAACTAAGCTGCTGGTGAATAAGGAATTGTTCTTATGGATTGATTAATGGTTAAAAGGTGGGAAACAAGGGGTAAGAGAAAATGGTCTGTTTTCAAAATGAAGGGAGATCATTGGTGGATTTCCATGGGAATTTGGAAATCCTATTCCTATTTTTTTAATCATGATTTATTTTTTATTTTTTAAAATCATGATTTATTAATTATATTTATTTTTTTTTTTTAAATAGGCAGTGGAAATGGAGGTACTGAAGTTGGATGATAATGGATGTGTTGAATGTGTTTTCAGGGTGGTAAAAATAAAAGCCTGCTGGGAAGACTAGGTTGGACGGTAAAATGGCAGGTGAATTGCAACCATTCTCTGGCTAAGGAACTCCTGAGCCAAAGATTGCTGAAGGCTGAGGAGATTTACAAGGTGAAATACCTTTGCATGCTGGCCCTAGCCTGTACTCTCTTTTCCAGGCATTCACTTTGGGCTGATTTTGACAAGGGTACTGGCTAGGTGGATCTTTGATCTAGCTCAGTGTGTGGCTGTTTTGGACTCTTAAATTTGGTTCAGAATGACAAAGTAAACAGGTAGTAAATCTGTTAGATTCCTTTCCAAAGTTCGTCAAGGCAAAAATGTACATGAACTCAATGGGAGACTGGACAAGTACTTGAAGGAGGGATCCACTGGAGATAATAAAATGGGAAAATTGTATCAGGCTGAGAACAGCAACTGAGGTGACAGTGATTGGGAGTATGCCATATATACTTGTGTTCTTCATTAGGCGGCCACTGCTGTGGGCAGCAGACTGAGCTATTTAGACCTAAAAGATGAACCCTTGTATGAACCCTGAATTCTGTTTAGTATCTTCATTTTTCATTCTAGCTGTTTAAGTCAGCCGTCTCTTGTACAGAAGCAGAGGAATATAACACAGTAGATAAATCATGGTAGATGACAGAACAAGAGGTGGAAATCTCTGTGAAGATCCCATTGTCAGTTAACATACCATGACATTTGGTATGCTTACAATTACTGCTTTTACTTACGACAGCATCAGTACCTGGAAAAGGCTGTTATTGAATTCTTTAGGAATTCTGCGTAGGAAGACTGTGGAATGTACTGTTGTGAACGACTTTTACGCCTTTAAAGCTATTGGAGAAGTAATTTTGAGGAGTTGTGCTGGCCCGGTCCCAGGCAAAGCCAGTGCACTGACCCATTGACAGCAGATCTTCCCTCTGTTTCCAAGAGGAAGGAAGGGCCGTGAATGGGGAAGAAGGACCTGAATCTCTAGCAAAGCACACTTATCATTTCCAGTGCTTGAGGAATGCTGTTCAGAAAAGCCATGCAAAAACCTGAAAGCAGGAAATCGTCATAGTTGAACACATTCTTTCGGTAGTTCTTACCTTCCTGATTCACCGCATTGTTTGATAGATAATGTTTTTGGAAAGCAAGGCAACCAATGCAGCGTGATAATCTTTCCCCTGACAACTGGATCTTTTTAAAGGTTTTACATGTGTCAAGAGGAGAGTAATGCTTTAGATGTGACAGCAGAAATGACATGGTCACAGGTATTAGGTGTCAATGTAGAAGAATTCTATAGCGTATCAATTTCCTGCTAAAGGAGAAGATGTACATTTTAATGGATCTGTTCAGTTTTTTAAAGCTGGTTCACAGACATGCTCAGGTGCCACCCTGTTGTGGCTGTGCTGGCACAAACTCACACTACCACATCCTGTAGGATTTTGTTGCTCCTTTTCCAGTATGGTTTGTATTATGTAATTAAAGTACAATTATTTGGAGAACCAATTCTTAAAAATAGCTTTTGTTACAGCAGACAATGCCTAGGGTCATTAGAGGGTGTATCTACATGGATGGGTACACGGGGTGCATGGATGGGACAGTGACGTGTTCACTCTGCATGGATGCTGAACCAGCCAGCCGGGAGCCAGCTCCGATGCAGCAGCTCTGTAGCTGTGGTTTGTGTGTTGCTGAGCATGAGTTAATAAGGCTGCTTCGAGGTAGGATATATTAGAATGGGCTCAGAACTGTGCTAATGTGGCCACATGATTTCTGGAAAGAAGCTGGTCTTAGGTCCAGCTGGCTCAAAGCGTGAATAGAGCAGCCATGACTGTGTCTGTAAGCTAGTCAGAAATGCAGGTCAGGAGATGAAGTTTGAGAGAATTTATCTGTATTTCTATAGGTGGTGACAATGAGATTTTTTCTTTCATTAAAAAAAAAAAAGTCAGTTCTGACAATTGCCTCATTTAGTTTACAGAAAGCTCGTGATATTTTCAATATTTAGGAATGTACACTTTTGATTTCTAAACTATACCAGAGCAGATTCTTTTTTAAAAAGAGTTAAGTTTAAAGATTTTTTTTTTCCCCTAGAGAAGCAGATGAACAATCTTTTTTAAAAAGCAAAGATCTTTTAGCCCTAAGGCTTAAAGACCTTACCATCCTTTATTACTTACATCTGCAGGGAAGCATGGCTGGTTTTTCCCAGCAAGCAATTGAGAGAGGGGGATACCATTGTCAGCGCAGATTCAAAACTGGACCTAGGCAGCTCTGGAGAGAGTTATTAGCTGTCTGAAAATGCCTCAGTGGTACTTATTGCCGATTTGATTTTTTCTTTCTGTAGAGATCTGCTCTGAGAAGAGAAGAATTTATACTTTCTCTTGTGGATTTCTGAATGGTGGATAGACTTGAGACACTCTATACAGCTCTATAGTAAAAATGGAGAATATTGAATTCTGTTTGCCTTGGCCTTTTTAGCTCGCTTTATTTGCTCTCTTGGAGATTCTGAAGGCATGTTGTTTACACTGAGGATCATCTTTTACAGTCAGCAGCAACATACATTATACCCTCTACATATAATTAATTCAGGACTTTCTTTTCCTATTTCTGTTCACAGGCATGTGTTGCATTTGTACTAGGTCCCCAGTGGGTGAGCTTCTAATACCTTCTTTTGTAACTAATTTCATAACTTTTTATTGCAAGTCTTGCATTCTGGCTGAACAAAATTATACTTGCATTATACTGAACAAAATACCATTCATTGAAGGGTGACTGATGCTAAAGTATGTTCATCTGAACATATGTTACATGAGGGTTTTTTTAAAAAAAGATTGCTATTAAGTATTGCTTTATCTGCCAGGGCCTTCACACTATAATTGAGCAACAGAATTACAGGAGATGAGAGAAGATGCTTATAAGTTTAAACTGTCATATCTGTGTTTTGATCTGATATTATTGCTTTATCCTCCCTAAAGGATTGAACATGATATTCCAAATGTTAGACTTGAACATCTTAGTTGTAAAGTCCATCATTATTATCTACCATGGACTCAGGATTCCCCTGCAAATAAGTAAGAGATTTCTGTTTTGAGAAATAGAAGTTCATGTTGGCATTTAGATACATATGTTCTTGTGAAAAAACCACCAGGTACCAATTTTAAGATACTAAAATATTT
Source organism: Podiceps cristatus (assembly GCA_000699545.1). Taxonomy (NCBI): domain Eukaryota; kingdom Metazoa; phylum Chordata; class Aves; order Podicipediformes; family Podicipedidae; genus Podiceps; species Podiceps cristatus. Next base: position 27,575 of record JMFS01124502.1, on the reverse strand, counting down.
TTTTAAGGGGACAGTTTTTCTAAAAGCTATTATGGCAGACCCCAAGACATTCTGTCTTTAAGTAATAGTTCTGTAATATAGTACACTTCCACTGTGCATGAAAGTGTGCCCAGCTTCTTGGAAGCACAAAAGATTTTCCCATGTAGAAGCTACAGAGTAGCACCTTAGACTTGCTCTCCTTTACATTCAGAGCGTTAAAACACATAATGATGTGTAACTAGCACTGGCTCACTTTCTTTAAGCTCATTCAGCCATCACTGTTCTGGAAACCAGAAAAAGCAAGGCAAAGCATTACAAGCATTACAAATGCCCTTCTGTCGTCTTCATTTTGGGAGCAATCCAGATGGAAAGATTCTGCTGTTACCAGTCCAGCTTTGGACTGGTCTGGGCAAGGGATTGTGTGTTTGGCAAGAGCTACAGAATGGCCAGTTCTAGCATTGCTAGCAACAACAGTGGTCACCGCCAGCATCTCCCTTCTACTTCAGTTTCTCTCATCAGCTCAGAATTAGCAGGCAACACTGCCTGCTAGAAGCAACAAATAATTTTCTCTCTTGATGCCTTCTATGCTGTTCCAATCAGCTCTTCTTCCCATATTAGCAGATACACACAGTGACCAGCAGTAAATGATTCATTTAGTCGGCTTTGCTGCTGCTGCTGCTTTGGAATTCCCCAGCTGCATCCTTTTTTTCAGGAAGTGTTCTCAAGGATTTTAGAAATGATGAAACTAATCCCAGTACAGCACTGTAACGAGAGATACTGTGATGAGTATTTTCACTGCTGGAGACAGCAAACAACTTCAAAAAAGAGTCAACCTTTGCATCTTTAGGCTAGTGACTTTAATCGGTGACATTTTGGTTACTCAGAAGAGGGTGAGTAGTTCAGATCTCTTGACGTAATTTAGGATTACATATATTTATTCTTATGATGTAGCTTTAAGATTGTCTTATCAAAAGGATCCTCATTATATGGGGGAGTCAGGTTAGTTACTAACGAAGGATCATTTCATTCAGCCTCTGCATGTTGCTACCTTTTCTAACATTCTAGTTGTCACTGGTGCTTCTGTCAATTGAAGTGGAATATCCTTATTTCCATACTGTATAACTAGTTTACAAGATTGTGAAAAAAGTAAGGACTTCCATTCCTGCAGGCAGTCCTCCTGACTCACTAGAAGTCCAGGTTTCAAGATGAAGACCTATAGGTCACCTCTCATTCCCACTTGGTCCTTAAAGAGTTTAAACAGTTGTCTGTCTTCCTGAGTGGTTTCAGGTGATGTCAGATTTAACTGTATTCCAGGATGCTTATCAGTACAGTAAAATCCTGCATGTCTCTTTTGGACTATATGGCAACTTGTACTTACGGTTTGTGCTGTGTTGTGCCTCAGGAGCTTGGCTGCACTCAGCGTATTCTTTAAGGGGAAGACATGTGTGATATTTGTATTCTCATCAGCATACATGCAACTGTTTCTCAGATTCCTATAGGAACCCTGTGGTGGTGGAAGGAATGATCCAGCATCTGTAAAAAGGCCTTCAAACCTTCTCATTCCATCCTAGGATGCATAAAAATCTATCTTTCTGGTCCATTAAGAAAGTGTACAGGACATACGGTTCCTGGAATAACAAAAACTTCACACCACACTATCTCAGAGCTCAGGCTGTATTGCTACAGGGCAATTTGGTTAGCTTTGCAGATAGAATGATCAAATCTTGAACAATCTTAAAATTAAGGATTCCAAAATAAAAAACCTCAAACTGTTACAAAAAATGGTATTTTAGAATTGTTTGTATTTTGTGTATGTTTATAGTTGGTATATTTATATATAAATATACACAGGTGTATATTTATTTTGTATCATCTAAAATATGTATTGCGTGTAGAATACAGAGATTATATTAATTTCTTGAGTCATCATCACATCAACTGAAAAAAAAAATTGAAACATTCAGTATGGACTGACCATCTGTTTCTGTAACTATCCATTTTTTGTGATTTAATTCCCCTTTTGCCCAAACCTTTTGAATTCTCCAGGGATTTGTATACAATACTGAAAAAAACCCCCAGTAGACAGAGTCCTGCATCTCTGAACAGAGAAGGAATCAAGTGGAGACTTACCTTGCTCAGAGCTCCCACTCTTTTTCAATTAGCACTCTACCCAACAGTTTTATCAATATGCCTTTCTTAGCCCTTCTGTGACTGTCTCTCTGTTCCTTCTGTGTATATTCATAGAATCATAGAATTGTCAAGGTTGGAAAAGACCCTTAAGGTCATCGAGTCCAACCGTTAACCCATCACTGCCAAGTCCATCTATACCATGCCCTCAAGCACCGCATCTATCCATTCGTTAAACACCTTCAGGGATGGAGATTCAACCACTTCCCTGGGCAGCCTGTTCCAATGCCTGACCACCCTTTCGGTGAAGAAATTTTTCCTAATATCTAACCTAAACCTCCCCTGGCGCAGCTTGAGGCCATTTCCTCTTGTTCTATCACTTGTTACTAGGGAGAAGAGACCGACCCCCACCTCGCTACAACCTCCTTTCAGGTAGTTGTAGAGAGCAATAAGGTCTCCCCTCAGCCTCCTCCAGACTAAACAACCCCAGCTCCCTCAGCCGCTCCTCATAACCCGGCACTTGGCCTTGTTGAACCTCATGCAGTTGGCCCCGGCCCATCGATCCAGCCTGTCCAGGTCCCTCTGCAGAGCCTTCCTACCCTCCAGCAGATCAACACTCCCGCCCAACTTGGTGTTGTCCTGTGTGGGTTCTCTCTAACACATGCGCACATAAATGCACACAGAATCTACCAAGCAGTACCTCTGATTTCTGAACAGATTCATATATATGTGTTTATTATTTTAGACAATGACATATTTTGAGGACTCTTTGCCTGGACAAGCAGTCATTGCTGAAAAATAGTACTAGCATGTTGCTCTAGCATATAAAGAAGTATATTTATGTTATGTAAGATGAAGTGCTCTCCTGCCTTTACTTGACAGGAAACAAATCTAATCTATAGGTCAGCTTCTACACTAAAATCCTATAGTCAAGTTTTATTACTGTAGGAAACCGAGAAGTGGCTCAATGAGATGGCAGTCATCCAAATTTAGTAAGAAGAACTAGGATTACAGTTCTTTAAGGAACTTTAAGGAGTTAGGACAGTTTTATAAAATCTGGTTTAAATATGTGATTTCTCTGTGTCTCTGTAGTATTTTCTTTATGAAAAATAAAAATAGATAGCATTCTTCAGTAGCTGATTCATTTCTTACCTACTGCTTTACATAGCAACATGAGGAGCTGAAGAGAAAATCACTGGCTTGTAACTTCTTGTCTGCTCAGCCCTTCTGGGTGGTCTGCATAGTTTAAATATTTCAGGAATGAGGTATTTAAGAGATTACAACATTAAGAGAGCAGGTAATCAGAAAACATATCTTCTTGATATGTAGCAGGACATTAAATGGAAGAGTTGAAAGACACAAATATAAATTGTTCAGCTTTTCCATGTCTTTAACATTTAACAGCAGAGTACAGTTGCAAATAAAGTTTTTACAAGGCTTAAAACTAGAATACTAAAAAAAAGAAAAAAAGATTTTACAGTTGATTATCTGCCTAAAAATAGTGAAAGCACAGTGGAACAAATTAAATACTAACATTAAAACCAATATTAATCATAGAGGAGTACAGAGAATTACGACAATGGCTGTTTGCTTTACTGTTTTCACTAGTCCTGTCAGCTTCAGGCTCAGTATCCTTCAGTTGTAGGTACTGTAGCTTCAGCAATTACACCCTGAAGCATTTGTAGCTTTGTTTCATTCTCGTATACACCAGCTTTCACTAAGCACACTAAGTAAAATATACCTTCTGTAACGGGAATGAGTCATTTTCTTTATCTTAATCTTTCTTTATCTTAATTTTTCTGCCCCCCCCCAATATATTTCACGACAGTTTGGGAGAATAAATAAATTAGGTCTTTATTTAAATCAGCAACTCTATCAACACTTTTTGGTTTATATAATTTTTTCACTCTAAATAAAATTTGAGTATTAGGAATTATAGAATGCTAGATCTTCAAATAAGAAAAAGCCTATCTGAATATGTCTATAAATTACGTATCTGTAAGAACCCTTCAAACTGGCAAAGTTGGACTATGAGCAAGATGGTTTGGACAGTCTGTCCCATCTATAACCTAGCTAATAGCGTGGTTTTAGGCAATACGCAGCACAAATCTCAACGTCTAATCAAATGAACATACAATGAGTACTCCTTATGATATGTGCCTTGCAGGATGTTGTAACAGCATTGGAAATGCTTTAGTAACCGAATAAAATCACATTCTTCCTTCTCCTCTCAGATAATGCAGCAGCACTATCTTTGCTTTAGAACATCATCATGAAAAAAACCCCATCTTTAAATAAGCAATGACAGGGAGTTTGGAGGGGGTTACCATTAGAGAACAGGGCTTAGACCCTCTGGTTAGTATTAAGTTTCATCCTGAAATAGCATGGAAAATACATATTACTTCTGTCCAGGCCATTAGGGATTCTGGCTGCAGGATGCCAGAGCAGCTAAGAAGGAATCTTGTACTTAAGTATAGTCTAGTTTTAGCTACCTTTTTACAGACTGGATTCTAACTTTGTGAACATTTTCTAACCCTTGAGATCATGTGCTGTTAAAGATGAGTCTAGTGGAGCTGACAGATACACGTTAAGCTCCTCTTTGAAGGACGCAAGTCCGAATTCAGAGACTGAAGATGGCTGTACAGCTACAGTGGCTGCCGTGTTGAAGGAGCTGTCACACGGCGCATTTTAAAGGAAACCTCTGGCAGGCACAGAGGCCCAAGCCTCTTCTGGAAGAAGCAGATGATAAAGAGGCACCATATTGCTCTAGGTTTATGAGCCAGAAAAACAGACTTGGAACATTTTGTCTTGTTCTGTTGCATCTGTGTAACTCCTGTCCACAGCAGGACTCCACACAGAAAAGATGGAATTTAGCCCCGTAACTGCATCTAACAACTCTCTTCAAACCTGTGCTGGTTTTCTTGTCTTTTTATAGCTTTGTTAGTGCAGCATTTTTAACAGTGTAAAACAAGTACCAAAAACTTATTTTTGCCCATGGAGTAAGACAATGAAATTTAACAGATAGGAATTAAACCACTGGAGTCAGAACTTCCACTTCTATGGCTACTTTACAAACTCAAACCAGAACTTTGCACCTTTCAAATGCACAGGCATGTATCATCATATCTGCAGTTATTAAGCAGTGGTCCTATAGTGATCCATTTGCAAAATAATTTACTTTGCATTGCAAAATAAGAATACAATCACATTATAACCAAATTCAAAAAATGTTCTCAGAAAGATGAGATATAATATACAATTGCATAACAGCTATACAGTCTGTGTAACTGTAACTTAGTTGTGTTAGTGGCTCAATAGACATTTAAATGACCAAACAGGTTTAACAATAATGCTGTCACCTTATTTACTCTCAAAGTCAAAAAGCTGTGTTTATTTTTAGGGAAGTTTGTTTTAAAGTCCCCTTGCATTCCTGAATTAGTTGCTAAGGATTATCTTACTCCAAATGCACCATAACTTTTGACATCAATGTGAAATTTGAAAGACGATCTTGAGGGCTGTAGCACTGAGTTACAATTCCATTATGGAACATGCTCCCATATAAATCATTCCATTGAATTCCCTGGGATTGAATTTACAAGCGTAAATATTCATTACAGTTCGCCGCTCGGTGCCCCATCCCTTCCCCTTCAATCAATAGCAGAATAAGCTGGGAGTTAAATGAGTGCACGATTTCATAGAGAGTACTCTGAGCTACTGAAGACTCTAAATTCAGCTGTTGAAAAAAGGGATTTTTTACAAAATACTTGTTTCCCTTTTTTTCAGTTTTAATATTCAGTAGTGAATTTGTTTAATAGAGAGAACAGAGCTTGCTTCATGAAACTTACACACATATGCCTGCAAGTTCTGACCATGGAATGAACTAATATTTAATTATCTATTATAAAAGTTGTTTGGAAGGAGAATCACATCGTTTTCTACCTCCACGTGCTTGTTCTCAAAAGTGTAGGAAACTGAATAGCTAATTGAAAGCAGATGTGTTTTCCTAATGTTTGGCTACTTTTCCCACACAGCTTCTGGAATCTGAATTTATTTCAAGTCTCTGAAGTCTGCTCTGTCTTGTTTTTATCAGCAGGCATGTTTCACAAGTGGGCTACCAGCAGCTCAGGTAACTTGCAGTTTTTGACTGGCAGTGTCTAAATCCAGTATTCTAAACTGGATCACCGTGATCAAGCACTGCATCCATACTAAAAGCTTTACTTTGAGCAAACCATTTGAGAAGCTATAGACAGGAGGTAGCTGCTTTTGTAACTCACCTTCAAGAACGGACCCGTTTTCGGCCAGCAAGACCTTCAAAAGAAGGTCCAGCACTACGGGGCTCAACTTGAGCAGCCTGTTCGATAAGCCTTTGTTTCTGCTCAAATTGATGCAGAAAAATAGAAAGCGTAGGTATGTCCGTATGTCTTTAGGTGTGGTTTGTCTGTTATGCATATGCCTTAGGGTTTTGCGTCGGAGAAACCTCACTAGCCCAGTAAGAAGCGTATCTTAACTAACACATCTTGCTGCTTACAAGTTTACAGTAATTGATGTGCCAGCAATTACATATTTACACAAAATGTTTAACAGGCAATAACTTGAATCCATTACATTGTATGTAACAGTTAATCAGCAAAATATTTTCAAAATCAGATTTCTGATTTAGGCTTCCTGAAGTTAAGTACTTTGCATATCATAAACCAATGATTTTTTTTTTGTAAGTATATACATCTTCAAATGTTGCTAAAGAAATGAAAATTAAATGTCATTGCAAGTCGGCCAGTATTAGGTTATATATTGCAGATAACCTGATAGTCATGCCTAGACTCCTGTTTATTGCAATTAAATTTAAGTTTCTGCAACTCTAAGAGCAAGCAAAATAAAATTCAGTAGACAGCAGGGAAAGGAGGGGAAGTTGCACTTTTTGGATCCTGGGTTGCATTTATGACTGTAGAAGCCTACTAGTTGCTAAATGAACAGGTATCAGTCACAGAACATGTTGCTTAGCATGTCTGGAGAGGTCACTAAGGATCCAGTTTGACTTCTCTCAGGCCTACCTGGATTTTTTCTGGGTTGGTTTGAGCACCAGGAGCCTTGCACTGGCACGCTTACTCCTTCCAGGCAGCAGTAAAGCAGTACGACTAAAGCAGTAAGTTCCAGTGCATGTCTTCAGATGGGCAGGTGCCTTGCATGCTATTTGGAAATCTTAAGTGTTTTAGAACAAGTTTAGAGTGATGGACTGAAAGGACAAATACAATCTAGAAAGAGTTATATGGCGAAAATAACAGGAATGCTGTAAATTACATTATTTAAAGTTAGGGATTCGGTAAAGCATGCACATTGGGAACTACGTAATAGCAAAAGTGTGATTTCATGTTCTGGCTAACCCAGGAATGAAAAATGATGAGATTAGTGCATTCATGTGTCTGCATTTGCTCCTAAGTGTGACTTTACACTTTATACTTGTACACATATACTTAAAATTGATTGCAGTTGCCAAAGGCAGAACTAAGCATCTTACAGAGAATGTAAAATCTGTATCAAGGTACGGCTCTGGGGCAGCTGCAGAAGCAAGGCTCTCTAGGGCCTGCTTCACTTTTTTTTTTTTTCCCCCCCTTTTAATTGAATGTAACAGCAGGTCTGATATTGCAAGTACAGTCTATAACAAGAAATAGAAGAAAATGGAGCAGTTAACTTGAAATTTGGTTAAACCTCATTTCCAGCAGTGCTTCCTTGTGGGCACGAAGTACACTAACAGCAAGTAGTACAAGCAATTTTTACCCTAATCTGATCTCCCCAAAACAGCAGCAGCAACTCCACAGTATGAAATGAAGCAGGATGAAAAAGTGCAACTGCACCTGAAGATGAACATGTAATTGAAAGTCAAGTGGAAGCGTCAGGACACGCCTGTCTCGGTAGCTTTCTAACAACAGCATTCCCTGCCAGGCACCGGCCTGTCAGTACATTCACAGTGTGCTGTGCAAGCACCTCAAGAGTCATTTTTATTGGAGAGTATTTAAGAACATGCAGGTGCTCACAGGTGAATCCTGCTTGCTTAGCTCCATCCAGCTGAGTCAGAGCAGTTCCTCAGCTGTTCATTAACTTTTCCACTGAATTGTCATTACTGCAGTCACATGGGAGCTTAACAGGTCAGCACTAAACTACCCTGTTTTTTCTAGGCTTTGGCCACAGGCTTGGCTTTAACACTTAAACAGGCTTCAGATTATACATAACAAGTTTGGAAGCAATTTTTTCCACCCCTTAACATAGTTTTGGCTGAACAGCTTGGGAAAACGCCACACTTCTGAAGCACATCCTCAGCAGTTTCCAGGCCTTGTGCCTTTAGGTATTGGTGGCATTGCTTTTAGGACTATGACAAGGGAAACCCGAGTTTATACCACCCCAGTCGGGAAGCTTCAATGTTTCTCTGCCGCCACAATCCTGCTCCACAAACACAGCAGCTGGAGTGACAGCCGGTACCTCTTCCTACCCCACACCCAGGTCAGAGTGCTAGAGAAGATCCAGCTCTTCGGCACCAACGCATTACAGAAGCGGCTGAGGGCTGAAACCCGGTGGCTTTTAATGCCTGTTCAAATGTCTAGATACCAGCACTGTCGTCAGCAGCTCTATTTCCACCCTGTGTTGAAATGGTGTCAGGGTGCCCAGACACAGAACTGCCTTCCCCTCTTGCCCGGACTAACCCTGCTATCCGCAGCCTGCCCAGCCACCTCCACCCAGGCCAAGACGGGACCCTCCAGCTTTGTAACCACCACTATTACCTTCGCTCCTCCGACTTTCAATTGCTTCTATTGGCTTTGACGCGCCTCTTGTTGTTGGGGCATCATGAGCTCAGCACTCATCACTCCAGACTGAGCTCAAATGCAGAATGTCCACAAGAAGTGGAAGGAAGGACAGGCTACCAAGGGGAAATACAAAGCATTTCCTAGGCGCACAGATAAAACTGAAACAGCCAAGTTTAGCTTTAAAACAACCATTGAATCAAGCAGGTGACCTAGACCAGAAAAAACCCCCGACATATTCAGTGCCTTCTCCTGAGCCTCAGTCTTCACAAGACTACCCCCTCTCAAAGCACACACATTTTTGTTCATAGTAGTAAAGTTTGTGGAATGAGATGTGCTCCCTATACTACAGGTGGCATCCAGTGGGAGACTATTAAAGCTGGCCCTCACAAACCCACAGGACTGGATGGGATTCATCCAACAGATGAGATGTACAGAAAGCCCTTCCCACCCCCTTACAGGGGTTATTCCATTGACTTACCCACAGAAATTACACAAACGTGTGGACTTGCAGCGAGTTCTGTTTCCCCCGTTGCTTTATGAGAAATACAAACATCTAACATAGCTCTCAACTACAGCAAGCTTTGCATTTGTGTTGCTATAATGGACAGAATTATCAGTTAGCAGCACCATTTACAAAGGGCTAGTGTAGGAATGTTATTGAAGAATACTCCTGAGGTGAAAAATGTGAAGGTAAATAGTTTCACAGGAAACCTGCAAACTTCAGGAAAAGTGAGTTAAAATACAAAAACCTGATGATGAAATCTTCAGTTTTCTGGAGGCCAATCTAGAAAAGAGTTCTCCAGCGGCAGGTTACTGCTAGGTTGCCATAGTTGAGAGTGTTAGGCTCACTTGATGCTGTAAAACTGGAATTTCTGCTTTTCATAGACAACTTAGTTGAGCATTTTCATCAGATTTAAGTACTTGAAATAACTAGAAATTACTATTTAATACCAAAGCACAATCAGAGAAGTCTAGCATCACAAAGTTAGGTTCTGGGTGGCTAATGACACCTGTATTCAGACATGCACAATATAAAGGTATTAGGGCCCTCAACACCAACACAACTTTTCCTGACTTAGGCGACCCTGGGGGATATCAGCACTGGTAGAGCTTTGCAGGTATGGCTAATCTGCAGCTGCCATCCCCATAGGACTGCTCACCCAGGAAGTTTGTTACATTGGTGGCACCTGCTTAGCACTGACATTCCCAGCCAGTAGCTTCTGGTCTAGTTTACTCTCCAGATTAGGTACATGCCTACTTTATCTTGAGACAAACTTCACCTTGAATACTCTAAGTCAGTCTAAGCTTAAGTACCATAAATGTATGCCAGAATTTGTTGCTTAAGACCAGCAGAAGCAGGAGTTGTCTTAATTCAGAGGAATATTTTAAATATTTAATGCTGAAGAGAAAAATACAGGCTAGATGAAGACAGCAAATCTCAAATCTTTGTGTGTTCATTTAGACAAACATTTGTAGCCTCAAGAACAGTGTAGTATTTTCATCTGTCTTCCTTTGACATACTGTCTCATTTTAAACTACCAACATGTTAACGGTTGAGATGCATCCCCCACAAGGGCAAAGTAAATTTGAAGTAATTTAGGACAGACAAGAAACATACAAATTTATTTCAGAATTAAACCATTTGGTACCAAAAAGCATGAAGAGTGTGAAGGGTAAAATTGCCGGATCATCACTACAAACAATTTAAGCGAACTTTTATTGAAGCATTAAGTTGTGGTACAGATATTTTTAAATGATCAAAGTCTAACACCACAGAAATTATAAACACCATACTCCCCCCATCCTGATCACCCTAGATAGTTCAATAATCCATTCAACAGCTTTCATTTTTATAGCCGAGGCTTATGCTTCTATTTGTAAAATGTGTATTTCAGTATTAATTGAAAAGGGATCTTCAGTCTACTTAAGGGACCTCAAGCCAACAAATGCCAGGTCAGTTGGGACAATGTTTAAGAACAAAAAAACCCACTGAAATATTGGTCCTCAATATTAACACCAAAAAGCATTAGTGCCATTTACAGCATGTAATTGGTAACATTGGTAAAGACCATCAACAATACGCTTAAAATAAAAAATTCAAAATGTTCCAACCACTTGATTTCTAACCAAGCAGACTTTAGTTTAGAAGCACCGAAAAAGTGCTTCATTTATAAATACGGAAGGAACAAAAAACCATTGCTTCAAACCAGAAAGAGTCAAAACATTGCAGGGACAAGAGGGGAAAAAAAAATCATCTCCATTTTGTAGTTAACATGCTGGTCTCCCAGCTGTTAAAATCCCAGTATTTGCAAACATAGCTGAAAGCGTGCCAGCTCTTTAAAGCCTGCATTTTAGTCAATACCCATTGAAGTGACTTTGAGTTACACACTTACTCATGTTCTATGAATAGCATTCTACTTCACTTCTATCCAGGTGCCCCAGACAGTTCTTGTTCTATGCCTTCACTTAATGCCCTCAAGTCACAGTAAGAGGAACCACCTTAGTAATTAGGAGGAAAAAACAGATGAAGTCACAACACCCAAATACAACATAAGTCACATGCACAACAATGTCACAGGACTGTCACGAGATAGAGGCATTAGCTTTGCTTGGAACAACAAAATGAAGTGACACTGGACCAGTTTAGAACACTCTTTACAGTTAGAAGTGGCAGGTGACAGATTTTACTGAGAATAATCCAAACCGATCAATACACCCAGCCCGGCAAATTCCACTTCTTCATTAGGATCTACCTGCCAGTGCTTAAGAGCACCAGCTTCTTAGTCTCACATAATTGGTGATTAGGAAAGAAAACATCTGGTGCCAATATGAACTTGCACTTTGCAAAGCTGTCACACAACTATGCCAAAGCACCCGCATCCTGACTCAGCTCTTCCCTTATCAAGTCTTAGACCTTCAAATTCTGCCAGTGTGTAGCAGTGTGACAGCTTGGGGATGTGGACAGACAGATGAGCATTAAGGTAAGATGAAATTTAACCTGCATTAGTACCTATACCCAAGTTTCTAAAGGTGAAAGACCAATGCATTAGCACAGTGCTACAGTACAGCTGAGCAAACTTCTGTAAGCTTGAGTAGAGCATGAAAAGTCTGATTAAAAAATAAATCAACTACCACCTGTAGTAGCAAAAATGATTTTTAACTGTTTTAAGAACTTTCTCAAAACATGAAAGTGTTCATTAGGAATCAGTTTCATTAGAAATCATAAAAGTTTGTCAAAACCTGGTTTAGACTGAAATCACAACAGAGAAAAAGAAAAGTGACAATTTAACAGAGAACTGTCCCCAGTGAGTAGGTTGAGGCTAAAGTCTAATGAGGACGAAAGCCTTGTCTGTGGGGAATTTTTGGTGATACCTGGAGAAAAACTATACTGTGTTTAATTCTACCTGAATCATTTTTACAAGTGTTGTAAAGTTTCATACAGTAAGATTTTTCTACATGCACTTCAATTTCACAGCAAGAGTGGCATAGAGTACCTAAACACAGAAGAGAGCATTCATGCAAGATATCTAACTCCTTGATATAATAATGCATACAATTCAAAATGGTTATACTATGATTACATCTAGGGCTTTCCACAACTACAAGGTGGTGGGAGTGGAAAGCATGGCCCCCTGAATCATTAACTAGAAAGCAACCACCACCTTCTATATGGGATTTCTTTTTGCGCTTTTTCTTCATTCTTAATCAACTGTGCTGTTGCTGGCGATTCTTTGTAAAACTGGTAAAAACAAAATTATAATCACTGAATTGGGCAATCTGGTGATCAAGACGTTTAAACCCTTCAATCTTCTGGGCAGAAGAAAACACTGTACGACATTTAGAGCTCTAGAAAACAAAAGTGAAAGATATTTTTAAACTTAGCATTTAGATGGACTAGCACAAGTAGTGTTAAGTGTGGTTCTTGTGATACAGTTACCAACATGCTGCAAACCCATGCCTGAGGGTGCTGCAGGAAGTTTCAGCCCTAAGCAGCGGTTCTGCTCTGTGTGGTACTGCTTTTCTACAAGTCCTTGGCTGGCAGCGTCACCACTAACAGCAGCACTTCTATGACTGACAGCTGCAGCCAAGTCCAGAAAAATGCCTCTACAGAACTGCACAGAAGTCATCTGAATTCTGAGACTGGGCTGCCTTAGCATAGTATTTCTTAAGTCTTCTGGTGATCAGATTTAGAGCATGCCAGAACAATACTGAAGAGCAGTTTTACTTTCCAAAGAAACTACCATCCTAACTACCATAGAGGCAAACTAGGAACTACTAACACACCAGTAAAAAAATCTCTAGCCTTGCTTTGTTTGTGCCTGTACACATTTTGGGAGCTGGCAAGCTAATCCAAGAAAACTCACCTGATTGACAAAGAGGGTTGTCACAAATTTTCCTGGCTTGAAAACCTCTACAACTTTTCTAATCAGGTCATCATAAGAGGTCTGACTTATGTTTGTTTCAAAACTAACATAAGAAAACTCTGGTTCTGGAGTGATGTGAATAGTCCAGTAAGTTCCCTAAAAAAAAAAGTATTATTACTACAAATTAATTACTGTTTATTGTAACGTTAATTATCAGTAAGTAAAACTTACATCCGATTTCATCCCATTCATTGAATACCCACAAGGATTGAACATTGTAGCATCAATAACAGAACCTGGTATCAGGTCACGAATTCCACTCATCTGAAACAGAAGTTAAAACTACATCACTCAGTTTCTCATGCATCCTTATACTTGTTTAGATTTAACTTAAGGCAGAAGAACACCAATTTAGATGACAGGGCACCAGAATTCTCCCAGTAACAAGTCTGATGATCTGTACCATTGTAGATGAACTTGCTTTGCATCCTGTCACTTACCAAAAAGAGTGACAGAGTGGCAGGTTGCATGCAAGTTATCAGATACTTTGGGTCTTACAGAACCAAGCTGCGTACCTCCAAGACAAGGGAACAGCTTAGTGTTCCAATACATAATTGCTTCTGCAAATGAAATAGAAAACAGAGCTCCTGTTCAACCAGTATCCACAAAGTGAAGGCTGTTTACATTTACTCCCGAGTGAGAGCATACTTCTTTATACTCTAGAATGAAGTGCAATCCCAGGCATTTTGATTTCCCACACAGTACTTGAGCTACAGCCAAATCTCAATAGCAAATACAGTACAAGAATCAAAGCCCAAGATGGAAAACCAGATGAAGTCAGCGTCCCTGTCATAGAAACTTGTTCACATCACAGAACTTTCCCATTTGCAAGAGTGAGAAAAGAAGGAAAACCATCAAGTTGTGCTTAGACCTTAAATCTATACACCCCGCCCCATCCAAAAGGCTCCCAAGATTCACCCTTAATTCTGATTGGCAATCATTATCTTCAGTCTAAGTCTTACTCATCATAATCTCCATCCCTCAGTGGAAGTTACTCAATTGCGGTTTTATTCCTATTCTCCAATCACCCAAAGCACTGCAAATGGCTTCTTTCTATAGATTAAAGCAGGGGCATTGAAAATGTGAAGTTAAATTCCCCAAAACATTCTCGAGTTAAATCCATTTTATCCCCCAAAAACCAAAACATTAACCTGACGTTTTCTACGAGATCTTTCCTACCAAAAAATAAATCTTGTATAAATGGTAAGTGAAGCATTTTGTTGCTCGATTTCCATCATTCCCAAAAATACTTAGTTTTCAAGCAAACGTACACGAGTGACATCATTTGCAGTAACACCATCTTTCATGTAGAACTGGTCCATAACTACTGGGTCAAGCTCACTCATCAGAATTTCCAGTGTCTGATCAGGCTGATTGGATATCCGACTCTCTGGGAAATCCAGGGTGTACAGGTACCTATATAAAATACCAATCACTTATGTAATAAATATTAGCCGCACCAAGTTCTACTGTAAGCCCTAAAGATTTCAAAGTCTTCACATACATACCAGCAATCAGAATTCATACGTCCCATGCAATAAGCTGCTCCATCTGACAAGACAAAAAGTCTCCAGTTAACATACTACAGCTGATCCTTTATGTAAAAGATTAGCTTTTCATATTTAAAGGTAGTAGGAGCCTTTCACAGAACACTAAGAGGGTTCACTGACACAGCCAGCATCTGTATCAAATAAGCTGGCATTTAACTTAGGGACATAAAGCCAATAATTGGAAAAACAGGCTCCCTCAGAAGGTGGTCTGGACACCCCAGTTTAGAGCCTACTAGCAGCAAATTCAGCTTACAGCTTTAGCTGTGCACCAACAGAAATCCGAGTACTCTTAAAGCATCTAGTTAATGAATTTATGAATAGCATTTGTTTTCAAGTAACTCAGATGTACTACAGCTTCCTTGTTCCTTAAAAAAAAACATTTCTGCTAATAGTTAAAATTCAAGGTTATTCTTGCAGGCTTTGGATTTTATTAAATGTTTGAATTCAATGTTTAATGCAGTGACTTTTCTGAAAAAAAGCTTACATTTTTCTTCAGTGTATTCATTACCCTAAGTTACTCTTCTACCTTTTAACGAGGCTTTTATGGTTTCTGAGAGCTGGATTCTGCAGACTTACTACACATTTGGAAGTTTGAAGATGACCTCAGTTGAGACAAGGCATTAAGTGTCAAGCTTAGTATGATTTAAATTTTGATCTTAGCAAGTTAGTGTCAGAAATTCAGAAAATAAATATTCATAGGTTTTGATTTTTATGCAGCCAAAGCTTGTGCCGGCTGCAGAACTGCAAGCTCTGCTGAATGAATGGCCCGGCAGCCTGTACGTGTTGTATTGCTTGTCACTTCTCACTTCATATCAGTGTTTTACCCCAGCTGCGCACCTTTGCTGAAGTCTCATGAACTTACTTGGGAAAATTTCATTAAGAAACTCCACTTCTTCCTGGAAATTCCTATGTGGGTACTCCTGGTGGGAAGGCTTCATGAAATTCTTACGTGAATAAAAGAAGCTCTGAAAAAATAAAAGGTGCATCTTAGATATTGAACATATACACCTTGAACCTAAAAATCTAGAAAAATGCAAGCATTTAGTATAAGCTTTCACAGGACCCGAGTTTTCATTGTCAAAACACTGCTACCTGTATTTTCATTTCAGAGGCATATGGTTTGTCCTAGCTTAATCTGTAAGCTACAGGAGACAGCTTACTTCCAAATCCACATTCCACAAGAAAACATCAATGACTTCAACACTGACAACATGGGCACTGAAGCCTTTCACCCTTAAGTAACCTTAACCCAGCACAATAGCATTTGTAAGTTATCATCCTTGAAGAGGCAAATAGAAGGCTAAATCCTGCAGTAGAACAAGTGTCCTGGTTTCAGCAAGGACGAAGCTAGTTTTGCCCCCAGCAGCTCCTGTGTTTTGGATTTAATGTGAGGTACACTGATAGTTCGCTGCTGTTGTTGGTTGCTGCTGAATGAGCAAGGACATTTTGCAGTTTCCCAAGTTTTGCTAACATGGAGGTTCAAACACTTGGGAGGGGCACAGCCAGAAGAGTTGATCTAAACTGGCCAGTTCCATACCATAGACGGCATGGCCGGTGTGAGTGAGGGTCGGCCATTGCCCCCTCATTCTGGTTCCTTGTTCAGTTTATGTTCTGTTCTTGTTCCCTTCTTGTTACTCTTTTTCCCTGTTTGTTTTCATTCAGGCATGTTTCTTCATTGCCCCCAGCAGCTCCTGTGTTTTGGATTTAATGTGAGGTACACTGATAGTTCGCTGCTGTTGTTGGTTGCTGCTGAATGAGCAAGAATGCGGGTGGTGAGACGTTGTGCATCATTCATTTTACATATCCTATTATCTGTATATGTTATAATTAATATCTTTTTATCTTTTCCTTTGCTGGCTTGCTAAAGCTTTTTTATCTCAACCCACGAGCTCGCTCTCTCTCCGATTATCCTCCTCACCCCACTGGGGAGGGGGTAAGCAAGCGGCTGTGTAGTCCTGTTGCCCTTCAGGGTTAAACAGTGACAACAAGCAATCTTACATTACATTACGGGGAGTGTACATAAATGGCAAATTAAGTTTCACAATATTTAATCCAATCAGTGACTGATATTAGCAAAAAGCTTTTTGTGCATTCTAAGGAAGATGCAGCATTTCTGGCACCTTACCTGAATTGAGTCAAACCCACTGTACTCCCTAGCAAGTTCCAACAGGGGAACCAGTGCTTGCAGTAAGAGGGTGGTACCACACGTCTTCAAAATGAAACGTCTCTTGGAGACAAACATGCTACTCTCACTGTAAAAAAAAGTGTTAAAATATATTAAATGCTCTCTATAAAACAAGCCAGAAGAGAATTGTTAGATCTTCGTTCTTATCCCAACCAAATGCATTACTGTAAGTGAACATTCAGCATATGGTACATAAACATACTTGGCAAATGGATCAAACCAATGGATTGTAGCTAACATGAGAGCTGTTATTTCCCAAAACAAATACCTGCTGCAAGCATGTTATTACACAGCTACCACACTATAGGCAAAGACATAGTACATGCATTA
Source organism: Podiceps cristatus (assembly GCA_000699545.1). Classification (NCBI taxonomy): domain Eukaryota; kingdom Metazoa; phylum Chordata; class Aves; order Podicipediformes; family Podicipedidae; genus Podiceps; species Podiceps cristatus. Next base: position 10,183 of record JMFS01124502.1, on the reverse strand, counting down.
CATATCCCCAATCTATTCAAGAAATACAAACATGCTGTGAAGTGTGGTACACAACACAGATATTGCAATTTTCTTTCTTAACCCAGACACAGAAAAGCGTCAACCTTGAAATCTGACTTTCTCGGCTGAAATAAAGCCAATGAGAAAGCCAACTCAAAAAAGGCAACAGCCTTAACAGAATTTCATAAATTGTCTGGCTGCATCTTCTAGGAAAGCTGACTGCTGGAAAGCAGTAAATTAGCACCTGTCCACAAGAACAGGAAGTCTCATAATGGTAGTATAGGCACAGCTATATGATCTGCCTTCTAAGATACAGTTTATGTACAATTAATTTCTGTAGGTCAGACAATTATGGTCCCACTGAACTGTAGATTAGCACTGATACTTGTTATACATGTTTAAGTGTTCTGGATGTAGTATCTTCTCACCAAGTAACTCAACAATGGGAATAAGTATCTTAAATAACTCTGAAATGCTATTTAAGAATTGGAAGTAAAGGTTATACTTCATCCAAGATACAGTTGTAACTAGTTACATTACTTTCAGAATTCTGTTTTAAATATATGAAGCTTGAGGAAACAAGACTTCAGCACAGTTTCTCTGACTAGCCTGCTCTTTGCCCAACTTTGCCCTCAAGGCAGCCTTTCAGAGTACAAAAGCTTCAGTTTTTGCAATCTGAAGTAAAACAGAATGTCAATGTGTCTGTAAAGTTCATGTAGAAAAAGCCTGAATGTATTTTGCAAGATGAAAAACACATGGCAAAAGAAGTGTCCTTACAACTAACTGCTGTACAATACAAAAATTCCAAGATTTCAGGAAAGCTACGTTTTTACAGATGTCCTTAGCTCAGCTGCAAGGGTTGTTCCACTTAACTGCATTATCTGGAGTTAAAGCCGATCTACTGATACAGTTTTTGCTGATCTCCAAGTGACACTTAGATGCACACTACTCTGCTGAAGCAATCCTAAACCTCTTAATTGGGGCCACTTATTTATCCCTGGACAAAATTAAACATTCAGGTGCAGAAACACCACAGCCCTGTCCTTAAGTCCTTTTAGTTAAAGAAAAATAACAAACAGGTAACTATGAAGACATTTCTGCTACTAAATAGAAGCATGACAGTATCATGACTAGCAGACCCCTGCGAGTTGTAGTCATGAACAGCAGGATCTTAACCCAAGATTGGATTCTCAGCCAAGTGGATCCTGTATGACAGCTTTAACTTTTTCACCTCTTGGAGACTAAAAGACTAAGCTAGTGCCTTACCTGAGTACATAAGCTTCCTGCTTGTCAGTTTTTGTCACACTTATGATCAAACAATGCACATTCTCCAGAAGTTTGTCCCACTCAATCCTGTGAAGAAATTATAGAACACAAACAAGAGGTTAAGCAAACTGAAGCTTTCTGGAACCCTGGGAAAAAAGTATAGCCCCAACAATACTATAGCTTGTCCTATGTTGCTGGATCTCAGAGCACAAAAGCTGAGGACTTTTTATACAGGAACTGTCTGTCACAATACGGTAACATCCAGGAATATTCTTAGCTCTCAGTGAACAGCTAATTATTCCTCAGGATCTCTTAATGTAATCTGCTGCATGAGGACAACTGTCAAACATCAACCAATAAGATTTTAACTAAGCAAGTCAGGATAACCCTACATCCTGCATCCTACATGTACCAAAATAAAATTCATTGTTATAACTTAAGGTATGCTTTAGGTTGAATCTCTAGGTACTTCAATCACAGTAGACACCTGCAACTACAACAGTTGTAAAACAGCAAATTAACATTAACATGTTTTATTTGTTCAGCTTAGAGATAAGTTCAGTATTGAAAAGAAAAATCAAAGGGCTAAAATTAAGCCCATAGATTTCCAAGTACTCACAAGAAATGACAGACTTGCAAGAAACCCCACACACTTTAGTTGTCCCTTCAGTCTGGTGTCTATACGAATTAGTATAATCTAATATAATCAAATTTGCTATTAAGCAGACAGGAACAGATACAGCTTCCTGAAGCTGCAAAATGACAAGACTGCCAGCTGCACCCTACCTCTCCCATCCCTCCCTCCCCACAGCATCATCCACCCGCAGGTTTGTGCTGGCTCTTGTGCTCAGACCTGTCATGAACCAAGAAATACACTAACCCAGCATACAACTAGGCTGCCCATCAGCAGAGCTGGAACAACCATAGGACCCTTCGCAGCTGAGAGCATGGAAGAATTGCGCTTTTTTTTTCCATCACTGAGCAAACTATTAGATTGGCTCAGTTGCCCGTATAACTGTCAGCCCAATCCCTCCTCAGGAGTCAGACCTCTCTATCTTTATGGAGACTGCAAAAGCTCTGCATATGTACTGCTGGACAGTGCACTCACTGTTAATTCTATCAGCATGGTCTCTCCAGCAGCCACCCTTAGGAAACTGGTTAGTTTGCAAAGTTGAAGTTTTTTAGATTCTGCTGTACATTTAACTAAAAAATATCCAAATGTTCTTTGCTTCTCTAAAAATTCCATCAAATAAATGCCTTAATTTGTCCCTCACTTGAAAATGCTTCCTGAAACTGAATTCTGTACTCTTTATTACTAATACTTTAGGATTTTCCATTTTAAAGTGTATATGCACTAAACCAGTGTATTTAGACAGGAGTCAACTAGAACAACATACTTAACTTACACACTCCATAGTCTCCTTTTAGATCACACTGAAGCTATTAAAAATGAGTTTAAGAATCCTGTGCATCTTAAAATCCTTCATAATTAAGTGCACATCTGCACAAGTTTATGAACTTGGTGATATTACTGGATACTTAAAATCAAAGTGAGGTTTTTCCCTACCACCCCAGTTAGTGAACCTTGATGAAATACTTTTCTGCAACTATAGACATGACAGCACAGACTACTCAAATCTGCATGTCAAAAAACCCCCAACAGCTTGTTTTTAATGCTTGGAGTACCACACATTTATTCAGCTCTACGCTTACGTCATTGATTGGGTTTAAATCTGTTCCAAATACTCATGTATGAAAGTGCGAGCATCTGCTCATCTTTGAAAAAAATGGTAAATGCAAAGAGGAAATAGTTTATATTATACCTATTTTTAAACCCACCTGGACAATGAGACTATTTTGCTGAAAAAAGGTACCAAAGGATTCAGTTTTGTCTGGAAGCTCCAGCACACCTGCATAAATTTGCTAGCCTTGGTATCTGCCCTCTAACATCCTATTATACTTGTCCTATAAACTGAACCAGGTGTTACTTTGGTATGGTAGAATAACTGTTCAAATCATTCCAGCACCACTACTGACAGTATTTTATCGGCCATTGAAGAAACACTCAGTGTCTGACATAGCATTTATTAAAGCTGAGGTAGAGTTCCCATACACTGCCTGATGCTGAGCTGCAGTAACCCCATCTGTACATTACTACAAATCTGATTTTGTACTTGCCTAAGTATTAATGTGTATGTAACTATCTCAGGCTTTGGAAGAGCATACGTCTCAGCCTCCACAAGTTTCTTACCTGGTCAGTCAAAACCTTAGCTTTATGTAGACAAGTGAGAACTTTAAGTATCACTGTACTGCAGTTCAGTGCAGACATTTCAGGAAAATGGCTCATTTAAGTTTCAATCACATATTAGTAGAGGAAGGTAACACTTTTGGTGTTCAAGTAGTCCAATAATGAAGGACCAGTACAGCGTACTACCAACAACACAGTATTTCATGGCAGCCTTTGGACTTGCAGAGAATGTCCCTAGTTATGCTCGTTAGTACTATAGTTTGTATTTAGGTACTACGGCTGAAGTCTGCAGTTGCACAAGACCTTTGCATATTAAAACTTGGTTCAGATCTTCACTATCCCACTACAGAAACCACAGCTAAGCATATGCTAAATGTTCATGTGTTCAGCCTTTACAGGAACAAAGGGCAAGTTCATCTGACCTTATTACAGAGCATTAAGGAAGAAAGCCTAGTAGCTGAGAAACATACAAGATGTCAGGCTTGAAGCAGCCAAGATGAGACTTGGTCACATTAGGGAGAAGTTTTGCAGAGATACTGCCCTGTACCTGTATGCATTTTAAAGCCAAGCACAGAAAACTACAAAAAGGCCACCAACATGCTGGCTTTGGTCTCAATATAATCTATTTAAACAGGATGACCTTAGTATTTGACATTTTCCATTGTTTAAAGTTCTGTTTAAAGCAGAGCTAAGGAAGAACATCTGGGACTACTTTGTATCAAGTAGACTGAGTTCACTAGAAGTCCAACTCTTGCTTTTCTTTAATCTGTGTATTTAAGAGAGAAGCAATGTCCACCCCCACTTAAAGTGAAAACAAAAACTCCACCTTAGAAAAAGTATTTCAATGGTTATCATTACATGTATTGCAGCTAATCCCATTTTATTTTGTTAAGTAAAAATTCTCAAAGTTAGTGACTGAAATATTTGAGAACATTACTTTTTTTCATAACAGTGAACTTAATTGGGAAGCAAGTTAAAAAAAGGGAACCAAAGAAACTAACTCAATAAAACGTTATCATGGGCTTCTGCTCTTCAAAATTTCCCCTTCAGTGGGAAGTACGTGGATTGCATTACCATTTCCCAAATGATTCCCCGTAGTAAGGTATCAGGACCATTCCAAACAGTTTGGAGACTGCTTCCCTATACTGAAGCCAAGCATACTAGAATATGACACACAAAAATCATTGGTGGCTAATTAAGTTCCATAGCAGACCTGCATCCACTGGAACTCCAAACCGAACACGCATTTGAGACCAACTCCTCACTGTTTTGTATGCTTATTACCACTTCATTCCAGAGCTGTAAGATCCTGTTCCTGAAATTTCAAATAACTGACACCTACTGAAAACCAGAATAGTTTCTCCCATAGGCAAGCACCACGCACCTTAAATGGTTGAACTTGCTCAGAGAATAACAAATGAAAACAATACATATACTTAAAAGGGAAAAATTGTGCATGCTTGAAAGTTTCTTGTTCTGTACTCGACTAGAACACGCCAAAAGAAAAAAAAAAAAGTTTAGCAACTTACTCCTATACCTGTGTTGCACTCTCTAGTGCCTTACCACCACAAACTTGTTACCAGAATGCAAGTAACTTCCATCCAAACTGCCACCCAGGTGTGTCAGTATGGAAAACTTATCAGAACTGAGAAGTATTTTAATTTATTTTTAGGAAGTATGCTTTAAGTGTGTAATGAAATGAACAGTCAACAGTCCCTCTCAACCAAGATCCAAACCATCATGTTTGCTCCTTTATTTCATATTTCTGAGAAACAAAGAATAAGGTATGAATCAAGTTTTCCTTGCCAGATAAAACCATACTTCTGAGTGCAAGTTATTGGCCTATTCTGCGCCTTTACCTTCAGGAGTAGGGCAGGAATTCTTAGGAAATAAATCCTATGAAACTCCAAAAGATAGCTTAAGCTGTGTACATACTCTTCACAGCTTTTCATTAAAATAGAACAGATGACAAGTCTGTAGGAATCAAAGTAATAGGTATTTTAATCTTGTACTTTGCTGTAAGACCGTGCTTTAAAATCAAGCATTCAACAGCATACCAACTTTTTATTCCCTCACCTGTTACCTATGAAGTATTTTTAGCAGTCAATAGATACATCAGTTATTAGCAGGCTACAGTTAAGTAGGCAACTTCCTACCAATACCATGATCCAGAACAGCCAAACTCAATGCCTTGTCTAACCTGCCTATGCAGAGGACCTGGAGCCGAGGAGCACAGAGGCTGGCTAAATATCAAGTGTCAGCATAGTTGCAACACTCATTTCAAGCGTCCTAAAAAAGGCAGATACAGTACAGACCAACTACACAAAAAATTAAGCTTTTTAAAGCACCTCCTAGCAGCTGGTATATTTTTTCTGCAGATGCATGTGAATTATTTCCTATTTGAATAATAACTTTATAAATTGCTGTTGATTATCTTGAACTACGTTCACACCTCGAGTTTAAACACAGGACACTGGCAACTCGATAATTTTACTTCAGCAGTATCTGTGGAATGCACAAAACCCACACACCCTCTATGTGCTCTGAACATAGATATACAGGAAGACTGGCCTGCATTTCACCAAAACATAAGAAACTCTCCAGGGACATGCACTTCAGCTTGAATTAAAGACAGGCACCCGAATGGAAAATTATTACAGCAGTATACACAGAATGGTGACTCCATCCTTTACATCTGAAGGCATTCAGTGGGTATTCCCCAGCGCCTCGTATCAAAGGATGAAACATGCCTGACACCCAAGATGTTTAAGGAAGCATGAGCCCCAGTAGGCACATCAGGGCTTGAACGAGACTTACAGGCAACATTCAGGCCAAGTTTAAGTGTAACCTTCTCAAAAAGGAACGTGCTGTAAGGCAGCAAGTATCTACCATAAGCCTCAAATCTGCCTGTTCCAGCTGACTGAACAGCTATTAGGAAAGCCCTTTTAGGAATATACCAATAGCTACATATTTTAATGGGATGCTCTATGGAGTATCCCTAAGGGACCAGATCTTTGACAGAAAGTGACTAACCAAATATTTAGCAGTTTCAGTGGTAAGGTAGGAAAATATCAAAAAGCATTCAACGTAAATCTTTACACTCACTTCTGCTACTACCAATTATGGTACTGCTTGCAGGAGGTTAAGGGCTTGTTTCCTTTGTGCAAAACCATTCTTTAATCACAACTGAGAGTTACAAACATATTTAACCTGTTACTTTGAACTTGTTTGCTAAAATCTAGTCTATGAATATCAGTATTGATGAGGGGAAGACTAAATTCTTAAACTTCTCCAGATTACCCTTAATCTCCACGTAAAAAAGCTCAGCAAGCCCAGTAACAGAAGCCCTTATCCTGGCACAATCATGCCTACCCTGCCTCCCTTCCGGTCACCACACAAAGTAGCTCTACACGGTTTTGTTCCAAAGCACAGCAGGAGCAAGAGCAGAATAGGGCTCACGGCCCAGCCTCCCCGTTCCTTCACTGCCTGAGAAAACAGGCAGGTAACAGTACAGTGGTGCCTAGGGCTGGGAGACAGGGCAGGGGTGCAGCAGCACTGCAGCAGTGAGTTGACTCAGGCTACAGGGTGCAGTACAAAGCAAGTGTTTACGGGACTCCTATCAGACACTTGACTGTATTGGTGCTTAGCAGCTTTCATGTAGCACACCATGAGAATCTCATACCAGTCTCATTCCGTATTGCTCATTACTGTGCTGGCTTTTTCTCCAGTTTCTTGTGTGTTCGCACAATATAGACAAATAGGAAGCACATTAAAGGTCCATAAATAAGCTTCATTTCAGAGTATTCCTCAGGGTTGAATGCTTAAGATATGGACTCTTAATACCTGCATCATCAACCTATGGTTTCAAACTTCTGTACATTCAATTGAGATCATGATAAGCCTTAAGATGGTAAGAAATGTATACTTGCACATCATCTGAGGGAATAAACAGCTTATTTTACTGTGGGGATAGTGAAAACAGTACTCTGTCACCAAAGAATTCCAGGGCTCACAGCATGTTCATCATGTTTTCAGCAAACCCTCCCTTTTTATACATAGTTTAAGGCTATTTATATAAAACCCCCATGCTTTACAAAGCATAGTGAAAACAAGAACTAGAGTTAAAGCAAGTTATTTCAAGACCACAAAAACGTTAACTTCATTCCAGTTTTGAATATGAGTAGGGTAAGCATCTTCAGATGCTTGCTGCTATTTCAACCACAAGACCTTTTTTGCAGAACTCATTAGCAAATGAACACCCCTCTCAAATCTTAATAGCAAAGTCAAGCCCACATTTAATATTTTACTTTAAGTTTCTAGTTGGAATCTTTACTGAATGTATTAGAACAGTGAGTATAGCTCTTTTCTGAAATACTTTACACCTATCCAAACTCCCCCCTAGAAAGCAGGCTTGCCCATAGAAGAAAAAATGTGGGGAAAAAAAAAAAAACCAACTTGATTTCATCAGTTCTTGAACTTTTTTTTAGGGTTTTTTGTCCATGTCCGTCCCCGTCCGTGTGTGTGTCCCCAGTGATATCCAAAGACTAAAATACCTAATCCCTAGCAAGCACATGCACCATGGAAATGTTTAGCTCTGAACACCAGCTTAGTCATTCAGTAGATGAATCGCTCACATTTCACTACTAAGCAGGTATTACAATACAAAAGGCAAGCTCAACTGGTTTGCAACTTGATTCTAATTTAGCTATTGTTCTACAGTTTCAGCTTTGATTTCAAGTTCTGTTCAACATAAACTAGCTTATTCAATTGCCTTTATAGAATTAGCATTGTGGGATATATTCAGAAATTATTCATTTGCATCTATCAACTGTAATAAATAATTCAATTCTGACAGTTTTCTAAAACTAGACTGTTTACAGAACTATTTCACATTAGCAACACAGTATCACTGGTAGTCACTCCTAGACACAAGTTAAAAGCAAGTTTCAGGCATGTCACAGCTTCCTACCAAAAAAGTACACAGCTTCAATTAACATCTTTTATTAAGAGCCAATTAACACAAAGGCCTTCAAAGCTCACTCACAGCTCTGAAACTGTGTTAAAGACCACATGTTCACAGTTAACAGTTTGCATCTACTCTATTAAAACTTTACAGCCATATCTAAACCATACACAGGAACTGTCACAGTACCCGCCTTGCAATTACATTAAATGCTCTTGAGCAGTTTTAAAAATTAAGTTTGCAGTTTTGTAAGCATGACCCTGAGCTGACAGAACACCAGAGAGTATGAATGCTTCAATGAGGAAAGCATTTGCAGAATGCCACCTCTAAACTTGTTCTGTATCCTCCAACACCAGTATATTAACACAAAGTCAAATAAGTAGTTTTGGAATATTTCACGTTTAAAGTCAAACACAACAGGAATCCTGAAGTGCCTATGTAACTCAGATCATCCACACATTTCATCTGGAATTTGCAATAGTCTTCTAGGATTGCCTGGACATTAACTACACAAGTTGTCATCTTGTGATATCTGCTACACCACTAAACCTCAAAGAAATGCATAACCACATCTGGTGATTTCCACGTTAAACACATTCAAAAGGTCTAAATAGCTTCATAAAAAGTTACATGAGCAAACCACCTCATTACACCAACAGCTCAGAGCTAAAAACATGTATTTTGCAGTGCCCGTGGCATGGGAGAAATTAAGCTTCCACTACTCACGAGCACATATATATGTATATATATACACACACACAAAACACGGGCTATTTGTTATTTCAGGAAAGGCAGTTATCTGCCTACTGGCAATTCAGATCTTTGTATAGCTAACTACCGATATATACACACAGGAAATTTGCTGAGAAATACCAGAACAAAGGAAGAGACAAATAGCATATGCTAAGTATGCCTTTGAATGGAGAGACACCACCATGATTAACACATTGCAAACATTCAATACATTATGACAAGCTCTCCTCCAAGCTCCCTGACCAAAGACTACACACAAGCAGATCTGGATACACTGAAAACACCAGATCCTCAAGCTACTACCTGAAACTGCAAAGTTTAACATTTTATCATACTGAGAGTAAACTATTGACATAAGTATAACCTTCCGATTTGCCCTGTTTGCTTAGGACAAGCCTGCTTTTTTTCAACTATGGCAGCTGATTGCATCTGCATACCAACCTTGTCATCCCTGCAAACTTGTACATAGTTCTAGGTCCACTGTAGGGCACATAAGCAGATTTTGCTTTGTACTTCGAGCTTGCAGCTCCCATTTTCTGACACTTCCAGGACACTTAACGCATCTACAGTTGGACCCCTTATTATTGCAAGTCAGACGTCGAGGTATTCCAGCCTTTCCAGACTCCCTCCCGATAAACTACTGTACTGGTGAGCTACGGTAGACACCTCACGCCTGCCTTGCCCAGCATGGTGTCAAAGATGACCCGCGTGCCGGCAAACGGCCATCAGCTACCGTGCTAACAAAGGCCGCCCGGGCATACCTCAGCCACCGGAGGACAGCTGCCCCTCGCAGAGAGGGCCGAGCTTAAACACGTGTACGCAAGGAGCCGTGTGGGCCTCGGGCCTTTCTTCCTCCCTCCCTGGGTGGCAGTGAAAGAAGCGCCAGCACATTCTTCACATGCCCATTGGGTGACAGGCGCGGGCCCACCCCTCCGCGGCGCCCGGCTCCCATT
>KL286208.1:24378-63680 GCA_000699545.1 Podiceps cristatus | reverse complement strand
CAGCAAGTTCCAGAGAGAGCACAGGGGAACAGACAGACAGACAAACTGGCCCGAACGAAAACGAACGAAAATAAAAGTAACAAGAAGGGAACATGAACAGAAAATGAACCGAACAAGGAACCAGAGCGAGAAGGCAATGGCCGACCCCCACTTACACCGGCCATGCCGTCCATGGCATGGAACACTCTCTCTGACCAGTCTGGATCAACTCTTCTGGCCGTGCCCCTCCCCAGTGTTTGCACCTGCACATCAGCAAAGCTTGGGAAGCTGCAAAGTGTCCTTGATCGTTCGGCAGCAGCGAACAACAGCAGCAGCAGCAGCGTGATGTCACCTTGTTTCACATGCTAAATCCAAAACACAGGAGCTGCTGAAGACAAAACTAGCTCCGTCCTGGCTGAAACCAGGACATGGGGCAAGTCCCTTCCCAGCACAGGAATTTGTATTGGTGATAGTGCAGGCTGTAACTCCTCTTTGGGCTTGGGAGTGACACTCTCCCTCCCACAGTCTTCAAATTGCAGAAAAAAAGACGGGGAGAAAAGTGCAGTGACAAACTCAGTCTTTTAACCCAACTGTTTCGGCTCTTGTTCCCTCAGATTACGCATGGATAATTCAAATGCCAGGTCAGAGCTGTTCTGGCTGACTGGGAAACAGAGAGATAATTGTTACAGAAATAAAACTTGCCCCTATTTTTCAGTAAGCAAGTTGCTTCCCTTTCAAGAGGAGGGCAGCTTCATGGTGAGGATGGATATTCCTGGGCTCCATCAGAGGAGGGGTGGCCAGCAGGGACAGGGAGGTGATCGTCCCTCTCTACTCTGCCCTCGTGAGGCCCCACCTGGAGTCCTGTGTCCAGGTCTGGGCCCGCAGTACAAGAAAGATGCAGAACTGTTGGAGAGGGTTCAGAGGAGGCCACGAAGATGATGAGAGGGCTGGAGCCCCTCCCCTACGCAGAGAGGCTGAGGGAGCTGGGCTTGTTCAGCCTAGAGAAGAGAAGGCTGCGGGGGGACCTCACTTCAGCCTTCCAGTCCCTGAAGGGAGCGTACAAACAGGAGGGGAACCAACTTTTTAAAAGGGTAGATAGTGACAGGACAAGGGGGAATGGATTGAAGCTGAAGGAGGGAAGGTTTAAATTAGATATGAGGGGGAAGTTTTTTAGAGAGAGAGTGGTGAGGTGCTGGAACAGGCTGCCCAGAGAGGTGGTGGATGCCCCATGCCTGGAGGTGTTCAAGGCCAGGTTGGACGGGGCCCTGGGCAACCTTGTGTAGGTCCAGGCCTGGAGCTTGGTGGCCCTGCCTGTGGCAGGGGGGGTGGAACTCTATGATCCTTGGGGTCCCTTCCAACCCAGACCATTCTGTGATTCTATGATTCAGTGAAGAGCCAGCCTGTGAAAGACACGAGGAGAAGGCTGAGAGCTGGGACTGTTCAGCCTCAAAAAGAAAATGCTCAGGGGAGTCTTACCAATGTGTATGTACACCTGACGGGCAAGCAAATACGACAGAACCAGACTCTTCTCAGGGGTGCCCAGTGACAAGACAAGAAGTAATGGGCCCAAATTTAAACACAGCAAGTTCCATTTAATGCAAAACCCCCGTTTTTACTGTGATGGTGGTCAGACATTAGAACAGATTGCCTGGATGCTGTGAACTCTCCATGCTTGGAAATATTCAAACCGTGATAGGGCACAGCCCTGAGCAAACCTGTTCTAGCTGACTCTGCTTTTAGCAGAGAGATAGAACCAGCTGATCTCCAGAGGTCCCTCAACTATTCTGTGATTCTGCACAAGAAACCTGGGGAGAGGGATGATGAATCTTGAGCTCTTGGGAAAGGAGAGCTCTTGAGCTATTGTGATCTCTGAGGCTACACATGCTGGATCTCCTTTTGACAGTACAGTTTCTGTGGCACACTCCCAGGGCACTGATGGGGTTTAAACATGCTTTCCTACACCTTACTGTGTACCAGGCAGGTTTTTTTCTGTTCAGCACATCTCCAGGAGAACATCAAAGTACCCCATTCCATGATCAAAGCCATAGGGTTCAGCTCCAGCCCCAAATTTATAAACTAGTTATAAACAAATCTGCCACTTTCCATTTAATTTCACTTCAGTGTCTGTTCTTCTTACCTGAGTGTTAGAGTCAATAAGAACCAAGAGTTTCAACTGTCAAAAACTTAATTCATGATTCCAGCCCAGAACCTGGTTTTGTTACTTCCTGGCCTACATCCCTTCCCAGCTTTTTCAAAATAAGTCTATGATTAAACCTGCTTCAAAGACAGAGACTAAGGAATTATTCTAGGAGATAATCATCAAACACTTCACACAACTCATACTTACAGCTAAATGCAAAGGACTTTTCGTAGCTGTAGAATCAGATTCCTCAAACATATTGTTGGTTTTTTCCAGAAGCTGAAAACGGAAAAAAAAAAAAAAAACTCCTAAAACATCTTTGCATGAGATAGGAGAAGTTCTCATGGACTATAAAACAACAGACATATATTTTGTCCTCAGATGTCCGCAGTGAGTACTGATGACTGTGAGGAATAAGTACTTCACAACATTTTCTGTTAAGTATTTTAAAGTTTTTCCCCATAGGGTAAAATTACAGAACTAGTCTAAAAGCTTGCCATGAACATCCTTACCCTGATTAATTAGTTTCCCTGAAATCATAGCGCCTGCTTGGGTGAGAAAGGAGCCCTCAAAAGGAAGGATTTGTGGAGCAGAGCCCTCAGTAAGTTTACGTTGGAAAAAGTGCAGATTCATGATTACACAGGGAATGCATATGCAAGCCATGTCTGATACAGCGTTTGGGTAATTCTGACACATCATTAGCACTGGGAATAATTATCACTGAGCTGCGAGTCATTCACAGTCAATTTTATAATTTAGCAAAGTAGAACCTGATCTTATAATGATAGTTTTCCAAAATGCAACACATCCTTCAACTCTTACAAACATCTAATAACACACATCACACTTTTAGATGATCATCTTCATTTCAAGGGATCCCAAAGCATTTTAAGGCTTAGCAAACAGGGCATTTCTGTCCATCTCGAGGGAGGAACGAACTATGGGTTAGCAACACTCCAAAATAGCACATGAACCCTGACAACTTATCCAGTCGAGGCTGCAAAGAAAATCATACACAGTACTGTCAACAATATCAAGAATTCAACATGTGTTGAGTAGCACGTGAGATGGCCTTTTACCTAATAACTACTCAAAGAATTAGTCTCCAAATACCTTTGTGACTGGAAATTTGCATTTTACAGAAAATTAGTAATAGGAGGTTGTAAAAAGGAAGGAAAAGCATAACAGGTAACTACAACTAACTTTAATGTTCTTACGGTTACAAGTAATTTTTTCACACAGTTTTTTTGGTTGGGTTTTTTTTTGAGAGTAAGAAATCAATTAAAAGACTGCAAGAGAAAAAGAGGAAATGAAGTTTTTGTGACAATCTGGGCAATTCTAGGGCATGACAACATGGAAGACTCTCCAAAGACACCAGTGAAAGCCTATGGTAGGCACAGAATTTACCTGCCTACACTGCAAGATGACGGCATATCCTAAACTCTGATGTAAACACTGATGAACTTTTGGTGTAACAAATTAGTCTTTAATAGGCCTACATCAAAGACAAAGTTATCCAAAAATCAAGATGGAATACAAGCTAATATTAATAATGCATAAGGTGTCACAAATCTCTTATTACAAGGACACTAACCCGAATCTGAAATGCTAATAAATTAAGTAGTAATGTTGTTTATTTGTATATTTTGTCCTAGTAAAGTGTCAGGACTGGGAAAGAAATGTGCGTTGATGCAAATACCACTCATAAGCAAGTGGGTATGTGGATTAACGGGCAATATGGATTTTAACAGCATTTTCTCCTTGCAGCTAAGGAAAAAAAAAAGGGGGGGTGGGGGTGGGATATCAAGGTCCACACCAGTTTTTCAGTAGGTTTGGGGCAGAGTTAGGCAACACATTTGGTCATACCATGTGAAGCCACCTCCAGTTTAAAACATTGTTCTTCTCTTATACAAGGTAGCTACAAACAGGATGAAGCAGTAGCCAGCTCCAAATACAACTTCTCTAGTGAGCAAACTAAAAAAAATCCCACCGAACAAACCCAAGCACTAAGACTGTGCCTAATACTGGCCTTTACTCTGAGTCCATAAGGCCAGCACAGCAGTCTAATTTAATCACTTTTAATCACATTTATCACCATCTTTTGAAACTCTAGGATCAAATTCTTAACATAGAAATACATTCCTTAACCTGTCAGAAGGCTTCAAAAGTCTCCTGGAACAAGGTTGGTAATTGCCTTTCGAGTAGATGAAAAAAACCACACAAAAAACTGTCAAAATTAAGGCTCTAAAGGAACAAACTGTGGGATTGGAGAGCCCCTCACAAAAGGCATCTCCATGGCTTAGCGCTAAGGCAGCTTAGGCTGATGCAAGCTAGGCTTAATGAGCTTATTACTCATAAGGCTGAATGTCTCCATCATAAAGTCAAGCGTAAACATGACTTTGATGGTAAACCTGGTAGCGACCAGATACATAGCCAGACGGTGCAAGAGGAGAAATTATAAAGGAGAGCAAGAAGAGGAAGATTAAAGATATAGCACTAATAAATTTTTAGTCTGCTTTTCCAGCACTGCTTTATAAACAATTGAAACTAAGTCATGTGAATGATAAACATCATGCTCAGAGACAAAAAGTACTAAGTCCAAGTTACCAAGCAAAATCTCCAGTTTCACCAGTGTTTCTATGGTTCTAAGAATACATTTATGTTAAATTACATATACTTGTTATAAGAACACATAAAGCAGCATGTCCTTGGGGGGCTCTAGCTCCGTAATGGAATCTTGGAGTACACTTTCAGAAGCTACCCACAGTTGCATCTGTTTCTAGAAAAGGTGAATTTATTGCTCAAAACTATTTGCCCTGACAGCCATGGAAACTTAAATCCACAGACCCCGCAGAGCAATCCAAGCGTGTCTGCTGTGCTGCGATACCTACCTGCCTGCTCGAAGCTGGCCAACGCACGCCACTGAAGACAAATAAGCATAAATTACTAACAGTTTATGGCTACTGGCAGCTGACTGGAGAATGTCCCAGCATACCTCATTTCTAATTTCTTGTGCCATTGAAATTACGTCTTTTTAGCTGATTACATTTTTATTTATTGATTGTCCACAGAATTTAAGTGGATGTCAGAACTGGGCAGAGACACTGCAAGTGAAATGGGTGGGCAGGGTTCTCTCTGGTTAGCTTCTAACCTTTTAAAAGGTAAGGATACCCTTACTTCTCTTTCTGCCTCTTGGAAATTCCCAGCACAACCCCTTCACTTCCCAGAACAGTGCTATTTAATACTGTATGCAAATATTTTGTAAAGTCATCTTCACACTCCAAAACAGGAACTCGAATGCTTTGGGAGTGAGATGCAGACAAAGTGAGGTAAAACATGTCAATTATTCAGTTCCGTTGTTACAAACTAATAGCACTACAAGGCTGCTATTACAAACTGTCTTCTCTCCCTCAACTTTGTATGAAAATTAATAACATTTACAGTTCTCACAATTTTATTTTATTTGTATGCTAAGGAAATTTACAGACGTAAGTGGCTTTACTGCTTGATTTTATTCCGTGGTTATAATAAAGGATTATACGGGAGAATATGGTATGGAGGGTTTTCCCCCCCCTCCATCTTTTTTTTTTTTTTTTGACTCAGATGTGCCAGTTAATGAGTCAGAGTAGTTCTTATTATTGTTCTTATAGACTGTAAGATATTCTAAAATTCAGCTCTGGTTTAAAAAAAAAAAAAAAAAGCAAGCTTCATGCAGCATCTCAGTAATTTAAAATTAACATTAGGCAGAAAAGGAGATAATACTTTCATCATGCATAAAAGGTTTAAGCTACACTTTTAAAAGGAAGATGTCAGAAGCAACTTCAAACCATAGACACTATAATGACGGGTGCTCTCTCCATTTCTAAAAGAGAGCAGAACAGGTGATTCTGTACAAGCAGTCATGCACCCACACCTCTAGGCACGGCCATTTAAGTGCACTGCAGGTAGTTATGTCAAAGGTTTGCTCTAACTACCACTGAAGTGTCTTTTCTTTGAGAGTTTTGCTATGTTAGTGAGTAAAGCAACTTCTACATTCCAACATGCACGCGTCCAGCACTGTTCATGAACTTCTTCAGTTTGGTGCTATTAATACTAACCATAAAATGCCAAAACTTTAGATTACATGTCTATAATCTACAAATGGCATTTACTCTGAAAGGTTATTAAGCAAACAGCATTCAGAAATTTTCACACACATGAAGAGCTGATCACAAGGCAATTAAGACAAAAAATATTTGCACATTGCTCTTCTGCAATAATTACATAGCAATGTAGTTTATCACTTACAAGGTCATTCAGAAGAGGCAATTAGTAACAATTTTTAATGTCACTTTCAGAACCGAATAAAAATATATCATCTAGGATATCACTCTGAATCTCATCTTTCCTGATAAATTGCAACAGATAATTGTCTCTACTAAGGGAAAACATACCACCAACAGCTTCTTTTAAATAAAGGCTTTTCCAGCAAGTGGCAAGCACAAGACTGAAGATTCTCATCAGTTGTCTCAGATGAGACAAGAAAGAGTAACAAAGTTAACCTCTGTACTACCTTATACCAGGGAAGCACATTTTTAAATCTCAGAATTATTCTTGATTGAATAATTCAAAGGTGAAGTGGTACAAACATATTCTCAGGGGGGACAAGCAATCCTATAAACTCTCTCCATATTTGTAAATACAAATGATCAAATTATTTTAATTTGATCAGGCTAAAACCAATACACATCCTTAACCCAGTGTCTGATGCTTTCCTAAAATCAAGCTTTAAAAGTCAGATTAATCAGTGTTTACACCAATTTCATTCATGTGCCTAGATTATGGGTGAAGTTAAAATAACATAAGCAAGAAGTAGTTTCTCAAGAGCTTACGTAGACCGAGTCTGAAGAAATTTAATAGTAGTTTCATGCAACTCTTCCAGTACGATGTTTAAATATTCAATACCCTACCAGAACAGTCATCACCATGCAAACAGGACACTTACCTGGCATAAAAGAACAATGATCTTTAAACATATCTAAATCTCAGCATTCGAGCCGACCTCCAGGCCATTGGCTGTGCTCGCGTGGGACACTTATCTTCTGTTGGAGCATTTCCACTTCATACCAAATTGTTTCATATTAAGCCATACGAGTGCCATAGTCAGTGGTTATACAGGGGGTTCTCACCCAATGAGTATTTATATGAAGCAGGACAGCTCCAAACGAGAGCGAGAGATCCTACCCAGTACCAGCCAGTATAATATGTTGGTCATTTCCTGGGATGTAGAAAGCCAATTTCTTTGTCAGTCAGGACAGAGATTTGAACCTGGAACTGGCACGCTCAAATAGTGCACATCATGTTTTCTTCTGGCCAGAAATTCTACCTCAGAGGTTCTGTAAAGCCTCATACTTTGGTTTAAGAACCCCCTTACACAGTGAAAATTTTGCAAAATTTCATACACTTGTATAAAAGGTATAGCAAGGGTTTTATTTAGAGAAATTATTATCCTTAAAAAATTTGAGCGCTGGTGAAATACAGTGATGGTCAATTTTCAAAACATGCATTTCAATGGTATTTTTGCTACTCTCCTCTCATTTGTGCCTCTACTGTGAAATACACGCAAGTGCTTTTTAAATCCAGACTTGCTCGAAGATGTGTAATTTACATTTCTTCTCTGAACCACTCTGCAATTGGCCACAGACTTCCAGAAAACAGACAAGTGTCGGTTCCATTTCACATTACCAAATGCAAAGTTACTTTAACATCCAGAAAAGTGTCATGCCAGTCAGGTACGTGCACTTGACTCACAGATCCTAAGACTGACTGAGGAAAAGCAACAAATTTCCTAGCAAAGCTTGAGCCTGTAAGCAACAGCGAGAAGGAAATCCAACGGAAACGAAAGCAGCCCACATGCAGTTGCCTGACATACATGGCATGCTAGTTAAGAGTTGTGATTCTTCTTCTGCAGGCTTTATCAGATCGAATAGAAGGATTTGCAAAATACAAAGAAGTTTAAACAAAAATGAAAATACACAACATGCAATCGATTTTCATTTACTCACTATATCCAATGGAGTTTTGCTTCCAATCTAATTAAAAATGTCAATTAGAATAATTAAAGACATAAGTATTCAAGTCTAACGGTAATCTGCAAGTGTTTCTTTTTTGTTTTGTTTTTCCTGTAGAATGAACTGCATTGCAAGCAGTGCACAAACAAACATAAACCAAGACCTGATCCTGTGTGCACCCATCTCTACGCTGCCCACCTATGGATGAAATACTCCTGAAGCAATGAGACTACTGCCTACTGTCAGCCAGCCACTGTGAACAGATACCAGTCACGTTACTTCATAAGGGAGGAGGGGAAAGAGGGAAATACTGAGAATGTCTAAGATCTATCTACTCAATTGAAAAAATACAGATATACAGATACAAACTACACACACAGTGTGTAGTTTGGACTACAGTGGGAGACATGCCTAATGAAGTAAGATTGCGTTGTAAGCCTACAAATACCAACAAACCAGTGATAGTTTCTTTTTGAAAGCCTGCTCATGTGGGCGAAATCTCACCTTATATAAATAAGCCTGATTATACCCCTAAAATCCCAGTGCTCTCTGCTCTTTCTGAGCTATACGGTCTAATGCAATGCCATATGCCATGATCAAACGCCCTTTTCATTGGATTCAGTAGGTTTGTGGGAGTCAGTTATTCTTCACACATTAAAATTTAATACTGCACGCACATATACAGAGTCAGGTATTTAAGACAACAGCAGAAGTCCACAACCTCTTTTCCAAACTGAAGGAAAAATGTCTCCTGCAGTTCTGCAATGGCCTTGTTATTCTCTGTCAGAAGACAGCAGATGTAAGTGCCTTGCTTCTCTGCCCCAGGAAAATAAAAATATAAACTATAAAAAGGCAAAATCTGCCAGAGAGACAGCAAATAAACCTCAGAGATGCTAGGCAATACTCCTATCCCACAAGCCAAGTGCCAGCAGGGTGCCAGAGCAAATGGTAAATTCCAGCACTCAATTAATTCACAAGCAGCATTAGCTTTCTAGAAAACGTTCCTAGGATCAAAATTACCTGGTTTCCAAACCATAAAATCTAAGCCAAAATGCACTGGTATAAGCTAACATATATGGGCAGATCTAGCATATATAGGCACCTATTGGTCATTTAACCAGTGGGTACTGTACTAATGCTGTCATCAAAACCTAAGTAATTAAATCAATCTCCCATGACTTGGGGGGTTCTAGGATTGACAGACAAATCAGGTTTATTAAAGTTATTTTCAAGCATTAAGTTCCTAAGTTGCTTTCCTTTTTAGAACCACTCTAGTTAATGATTCCACTAAAAAAGGACCTTCCACATGGGAAGAGCTCTCATGGACAGCGGTACAGTCATTCACCACATGAAACACTATCACCACTGGTTTCAGACAAAACGCTCCCTTTAAGAACGAGGGTGTTGATCATGGAGAGGGACAGGCAGTTATGATGGAGAAAATGCAGAATGCAACCCCCAAATGAAGAGGTTTGGGTCAGAAGGAGGTCTAGGAGCAGCTGGGCAAGCAGCTCATGTGGCAAAAGGCTTTTTAACACCTATCCCAGCCACATTTGTGATTCACTTGTCACTAATTACCAGTGTCCTGCTCTCAGATGGATGAGTAAATAAATTCTGGTTGGTCAGAGCCACATCAAAGATTTCTGGGGTCTGTGATTTCCACTTCCCCACAGGTTAAGGAACCAACTGTCTGAAGACACAGCATTCTCTTTCTCTTCAAACCCAGCCTCTCCTTTCACACGTGTGGCCAAAACAGCCTCCTGCTAGCAAGGAATCTCCCTCTGCCCCTTTCCCTGCCACACGCAGCTGTGCGAACCACTCTGCTGCAGGCGGGCTGAGATTTGGCTTTTCTTTTGGGACCATGCTCTCCTCCCATCCTCAAATGAATTAGCCCCTGTGCCGATTCCATTTCTATTAGCCAAAAAGTGAATTTCAGTTGCTGATGGAATAAAGAGAAGAGCACGTTAAAAGAAAACATAGCCATCAATTCCTACAGCCAGAGAAGAGATTTCACTATACGAAACAGGCATTTAATTCTGTTTGCCCCAACACGGCACAGAAACCTATTTTTACTAGCACAAAGTGCTTGACTGGCCCTCCAGATAGAATTTTAATGTAAAATTACAATTTAAATTTCACTCTTTCACACCAATAAGGATTTTGTGATAAGAGATCATTTCAGTGAAAAACATCACCATATTTTTCTTTTCTTCAAAGTAGTTTGGTGATGTGATCAGCTCTAAAATACAAGCTAGCAATCGTGACCAATACTCCTGACTACCAAACACCAAAGAAGTCAGTCCCGATCTAAACAAATGCGAGGTTATTTTTAGAAATAGGAAAGCAGATGGGAGTTTCAGTTGCTTGCGAGCACACATGCCCACCATTCAGCCTTTATGAATGGCTCCTTGCAGATGGAGAAAGAATTCAAGAATCTGCTTCCACTCTTCTCTTTTTAGCAACATCACGTCATTCATTGCAGGGCAACTTCCCCACTAATATCCCAGACAACCTAAAGATCCTCCAGGAAAAAAGCTTCTGTCATTGAGCTCTGTGGTTGAACATACAGACCCAAATTTTATTTGGTTGGGTCAAACGATAAGACCTTTTCACTCTTAATCCTTATTTCTCCTCATACCTCTCATCTCCCCCCAAAGAAATTTAGCTAAATTCCGTCCAAGGTATTGGGCTCACAGTAAACACAAAAGTCAAAAAATTAAAATATATTTTCACAGATAAACCAGCTTTTCCTAAACTGTACTCAAACATGACAATATTTTGTAATGCTGAGATGCTATGGTGCTTAAAGCACAGATCAGATCCATCAGCGAAGGGAACTCCACCATATACTGCATCTTCTTCTTCAGACTTTCTTTCTTAAGTGACTGTTTAGAAATAAGCTATTTTAGATACTTGTTATAAAAACCCAGGGGGAGAGGGGAAGAAAAAATTTATCTTACAAGGTCTGCCATAAACTTCACATATTCTGGAACACTGAAATAATTCCCTAACATTTTACTGAAGTTCAGTATTGTGCACATAGAGAAATACTAGTAACAATTACTCATAAAATCAAGCTTATTGTTGCACCCACTTTGCCTTAGTTTTGATCAGAATTAAAGTTTCACGTTTTATATGGACTCTTTCCTCTAACTGTTTTATGCCCATAGAGAACTGTCTTGTTCTAGGGAAGATAATTCCTAGATATTTTAATCTATGAGCTATCAATAATAAACAAAAAATATTTACCCAAGGGATAACACAGTAAAATGACAGTTAATTTGGAAGTGAAAACTAATGTTTTTATTTCAATAACACTGCCTGAAAATCTCTTCTTCGGGATAGAAGGGATTGGAAATATTTTAGGAGTATTCCGTATGTCAGAGTTCCTGTGACACAGATTAGTGTTTCAAAGTTAGCACTTTTAAGACAGACATCAATTTATCTCTGTTATCACACATATGAAGCCAAAATAAAAAATCTCCCTGCCTAACTACAGACATAATTATATTGGAATTAGGGCTGCCAGGCTCCCACTGTTCCTTGAGTAAGAGCAACTAAAAATATTGTGAATCTTATCTTCCTTTCAAGACAAGGAAAACAACAAGAAAAATGTATTTCCAAGATATAGCAATAAAACCAGCCAAGTACTCCTCAGTCATAACCAGCTGTCCTTGTGCACCTACTCTACACAGTAACTCATCAAGCCAGCCTGCAGCATTAACTGGAATTGGCAGCTGCCTGCACCATTACTGAGGAGAGTGCGGTGCGGCTCAGGAGAGAGAAATAAGGCAAAGCATGTTGCCCATTTTCTTGATTTCCATAGCTTTACTTTTCAAAACAGACAAACAGAAGGCTTGATGATTAAGATGGCATTTGATGACTTACTGTTCTTTCTGCTATGTGGGGCCTCTCACTAAGTCATGCCTAGAAGAAGGGGCCTCTCGCTAAGTCATGCCTGAAGCAATTAAACCTTACTGGATGTTTCATTCAGCTATGAGTAACTAGAGCAGTCAATGTACTGTGGTTAACAGCTACCAGAAATAAAGGTCATGGCTCACAACAAAGTCCTTATCATAGGTCCGCCACAGAGAGCACAACAAGCCATGGCCAAGCCACCAGTCAGCCTCACAAGACAGCAAGGCTCCTTTCCCTCTGCACCAGATGAATACTTACTACAGCTTTAGATACAGCCTTCAACAAGCCATGATTAACCATAACTCTGTCAAACCCATTTGATTTCATTATGGGGTTGCAATGTCTATAGATGACACTACTTTATCAGATGAAGTACAGGAATCAACGACTGGCTTAACACCTGGGAGTCTCATGTTGGAATAAGTGAATAAGCCTAAGTACGAGGATTATTTCCATTTCATGGCCACAGCACAATTACATTTCAGCTACTCAAGACTTCAGTCTCAGCCCTTTTGCCATCCTGAATCCAAGAAATGTGAAGAAACCAGTGTATCAATTAATTAGTCAGTGTTACCAAATATAAAGTTATTAAACTCAGGACTCAGTAACTCACTAGAGCTAAGGGACAACTGCTCACATGAACAAAACAGAATCACCTCCTTCTGATGGCTGGTGCAAAGATGACAAGCCCGGGTCCTACTGTGGATCAAGCACACATACTTTCTGGTACATTTAGCCTTTGTATTCCAGAGCGAAAATGAGATGCCCGTCAGCCTCTAAACACCACTGGCAAAATCCTGATCCCCACAAAACTTTGAGGCAGATTCCCTAGCACACAATAGTGGTCCTTTGCATCCAAAAGGCTAAAATTCATAGTGGCTTTCTTTCATGGGCGTACACAGAACAGCTGTATGACTGTAACTCTGGAAATGATGCTTGACCTTGGGTTTCTATACTGTAGCTATAGTCACAAATACGGGAAGACTGACATGGAAAAGCATTGAATTTCTCTATCCAAATATAGAACACTTGCTGCACAGCTGTCTCTAGCCCACAGTTTGTATTTCACCCTCCAAAATTAAAAGAAAACCCAACACTTCTAATATGCGCTGCATTCCCAGCTCTTCCTTTTGTCTGGCAAGCCTAAGCAACACAAGGACTCAATAGCAGGTCATTGTCTGCAACCAATATGTTGCCAGAAAAAGTGCACAGCAACAAGCAAATGAAAAGAGAGGAGACCTTGCCCCATGCCTTGCTGAACACAGGGACTATGATACAAAGGCTAAAAGAGAATTCCCCAGTGAAGATGCTTTCATGGAGGACTCTGTTCATGCAAGTCATGTAAGAACCTGGTGATAAGACATGGGTAAGGTTGCAATACGCATTTCTGTGGCCATACAAGCGTAGGCTTGTACACAGCGCAGAGGGGGCTACTCTCTATATATGCCCTTCAAATACCAAGAACATTTGCTTTTGTTCCAAAGGGGAAGCAGGCTCAGCAGAGGACCCCTGCATCCCCTCAGGCAGAGTTAGGAGAGATCAGCTCTAGGAAAAGGCTCTCAACAAGGAAAGGCCAAACTCACTGCCACAAGCAACAAAGGAGCAGTGATATTTTAAGTGTCCTAAATATACATGCTCGCAGGTGGGAGCTAAAAAGGCTTAACATCCCACCTGAAATTCTGACCCAGGGCTGCCCTGGCTTAATTACAGGCCAAGGTTTCCATGCTGTGGGGACCCTGAGGGAGGCCAGCTGCAGTATTTCTCCTGCGGTGGCAGTAACTGACAGCACTGGTAAATGCAGCGTGCAAGTAGCACGTGCTGTGCAGAGTTCCCTTTCAATAATTAAGTACTTTGATTCTTCAACAAAGAAAGAAAGGACCAAACAACATAAACCACTAAACAGCACATAGTTTTCTTATTAAAGCATAAATACAATTTTCTAATTAGAGGGTTTTTTTAAGTAATTCAAGTCTATTTATGTGTGACAATAATTTTGGATCACCCTGTGTGTGTATCAAGCATTTGAGTTAACACCCATCTTCATGATACTTATTTTACAAGTCACAAACTTCTATAAATCTATACTACACATCTCCCAAATCCAACTTTTAGCTAAAAAATTCTGGCTTGTTATGAGTTGCAATTTCTAATCATTCAGGTCCAGGACATTAAAAAACAACAACTACCAAAAAAATCCAGTTACATTGCATACAAAGTTAATCTTAATTATGGTAATTTTATAAATTCTCCTGTTATTTTACCAGAGGCAAAAAGGCACTGCAGGCATGCAGCTGACAAAAGCTATTTAGTCTCTCAGCTTGCAAGTCAGTTAACGTGCCAGCTAAGTAAGGCACGCACACCGTCATGCACTGGGAATTATCCCTTACTACTGGCACATACACATTCATCGGGAATATTTTGATCACAGTTAAAAATAATTTGAGTGTACACAAACTCTACTCAAAGACAACATTTAAGCACCAACTTGTTGAACGAGGACTGGATTATCAAGATTAACGTGTTTTTAAGATACATCTGATTGCATATCTTTGAGTTTACTACACCATATTGCAGGTTTTCACAGATTTCAGAATACCCAAAGAACCCAAGTTCATAATACCAGCGTATGCACATATATATCAGCAGATAACAGACTTCCAAAACTGAGCACTCACCAGTTCCAAACACTGCCGGTGCCCATATGCAGCAGCATAATGCACAGTGTTGTACCCCTCTTTGTCTTGGATGGATGGATTGGCATCGTTCTGTAGAAGGAACTCTAGACACCTGTGGACAATTCACTAGCGTAAATGTGAGCTCACAGTATTTAACAGACTCATCTCTCACTGCAACTAGGAGTGGCACTGAAAACTAGCAGCCAATTCTGTATTTCTAGCAGCACTTCAAATCACTTTTCATCAATAGCTCCTCACATTCACCATTTTTTTAAACAGAAAATCCCCACTCATCTTCAAAGATAATCTTCATAAAAAATAATCTTCAATCTAATTATTGCGGCTAGTCTAGATTACAAAAATTATTTTCTATTACAAAGCCTGAAAGAAAACTATACAACTCTGTACCATGATGTAAACGGCCTGGAACTGCTACTACTCATGTAAAAATTCATATATCAAACCATTGGCATCCAAACATGCACTATGTCAAGCTGAAAAATAAAGACTTTACTGAGTTAATTTCCTAGCATGTACGTACATAAAAATATTTTCTTCTTTGTTGGCTTTTTTTTTTAATCATGTAGTTTCAAAGGATCCCTTATGCACTTTTAGCTCCTGCCACGTTTTCTTGTACCATCAAGAAACCATCATTTTGCTATTAGTACTTTCTTCCATAGCTTGTAATTTGTAGTGAATGTAAGGCTATCATATGAAAAATGGGATTTTTAAAACAAAACAACAACAAAAAAAACCATTAAGCAGCTAGATAAAAATGTCAATCAGCGTGAATGCATTGAGGAAGCCATTGGCTACTTCTTTTTGCAACATACATACTCAGAGCAAAGCATTAAAATATGACAATGTGTGATACTAAAGAATTGTTAAATTGCTGAAGCAGCACATTTTCAATTAAGAAACTGCAACAAGCACAGAAACAGAAATATTAGGGCGTATGTGCACAGAGAAGAGCATAGAGCTTTTTTCTTTAGGTTAGCCCTCATTAAAGCCAAGCATTGCGTTTAGCAGAGCAATGAATGAGCAAAAGCAGAGTGTAAAACTGCAGCCCAAAACAGTGGCATTCTCCGGAAATGGGGTGTAACTGCTTCATTTACACCAAACTTACAATGCAGCTTCTTTTTCCTTCATCTCACTGGCTCTTTCAAGTTCTTCAGCATTTTCATGGGAGTTACCTAAAATATTCTTTCTTCTTAGCACAGAGGACAGAAAAATGCAACTGATTTTCAAAACGTTATACCAGTGATTTTGATGCAGTCTGCCACCCATCCCCAATCTCCTCTTCAAGAAGTTGACATCCTCCAGCCAACAATAGGAGTGATACAAGTTAAATGAGCATATTGCATGGGTCTGCAGCTAGGAAGTTTTGCAAGCTATGGAGACAACTACAGTTTATTGCCCCGCAAGTCAATGCCAGGGAAAAAAGAAAAAAAAAAGGAAAAAAAAAAAACCACAGAAAATTCTGATTTCTATCAGAAACAGTTTGATCATCACTTTCTAGAATCCTTCCATTTCACCCACAACAATATTGTGCATTTTGTTTCCTTTGCAGAGAACTCAGGATTACCACAGCTTCCTTCTTCCTACAGTAACCCGCTAGTTCTTCTCGAGAGTTTAAGACTTAGAGAAACTTTAATCACTGATACTAAATTGGTCTATCTTGAATCTGCATTATCTGGGTTGCTGACCCTCACTTTCTGTGAAATATCTTGGCAACACTGTGTGGATCTCCTGGCCAGGTTCTTTAGATTCTTCAAAGAGCTCAGCATGTCTTCATATTTCTGCACACCCGATTCATTTTTGGCACCTCTGCTT
The DNA here is from genome assembly GCA_000699545.1 of Podiceps cristatus. Taxonomy (NCBI): domain Eukaryota; kingdom Metazoa; phylum Chordata; class Aves; order Podicipediformes; family Podicipedidae; genus Podiceps; species Podiceps cristatus. Next base: position 47,085 of record KL286208.1, on the reverse strand, counting down.
CCCAGCTGGATGGACAGCAGACAAAAGTCTACGATTTGTGATTTTACAATCATGAGCTTGTGATTATGATCTTTCTTGGCCACCAAGGCTAACACAGAATACATTTACAAACTGCTATCATCATGGATTAGTAGCTTGAAAGGTTTGTAGAAGGACAGTTTGAAAATTTCAATCCCAATATAACACGCAGACTCCAGACTGCATTCTGCACAATGCAGAACAGCATATTCTTTCTTTAATATCCAATTTCCCATTAGTAATATCAAGATTTAACATTCTTTCTGTGGGTGCTAGCAATAAAGGGTTGTTCTACAAATCCAGGGTCTGTCTGATGTCCACTGACTCAGAGAAAACTTAATTATTAATAAAATAACTCCCCTGAATATTCACATTGTAAGCTTACAGACAGCACTCGTGCTATGCTGAAGTCCTGCCTGCATCTGCTTTCAGTTAACTACAAATCAGTGAGATCCCAAAATAAGATTCCCTGAACAGAATAAGTGAAGATCTGGGGAAACAATACATACTCAGAAACTGCAATCATCTATTTAATGAAAATGCTGTTGTGATTTCCATTGCAGGAAAGGGTACTTTTTGAAGACCATAAGCAACAACAGTTACCAGAATAGCTGAAACAGTAGGGCAACCTTGCTGCACCAAAACTCCTCCCTGCTCATTAACTGCCCACATCCAAAGTTAAATAGTTATGAATATTCTTTGGACTGAGATTGCCTGACCTTGGGAATTTTTGCCATTCAGCAGGAAAAAAATATGCTGACCTACAAAATCATGGACTGTAAATAGCATTTTATCTACGTAACAAGGCTTCTTCCAGAACGTCTCAAACTGGAAAATGTAATGAGAAGACAGCATCACCACATCAGAATCAATTTAGGTTTGGACTACGCACGCAAATAAAGGCCCCATATTCTTGCCAGTGTTCAGGATGTGACTAAAGTAAGCTTTTTTTTTTTTTTTTTTAAATCAGTGATGGAAGTAGATACATCCTGAAATTAACCAAGAGCTTGTTTAAGTGCAGGAACTTCACTTACAAAGAGCCAAAAGTTGAAAAACACACACTGAATCACCATCACTGAAACACCTGAATTAACAGCTCAGCCAGGCAAAACAGAATTAGAAACAGCCAGTGGTGAAAGACTTCCTACAAGCCTACTCTGATTACAATGTCAAGCACAGGCCTTTGAAGATCCTGTTGCCTCCTTCTCTGCACGGTTCAGGTTTCAGGTGATAGGGAAGAAATTTTTTTATATTAGTATTATCACAGCAAATGATGAAGAAGCTACCAAGGCTCTGGTATAGCATCCAAACCTCTACCATAAAGTTAAGCCAAAGTTTTCCTGCCGTGGCTGTGAGGTGGTTTTCAACTATACAAGAAACAAACAAACAAAATAGTTCCTTATTGTCTAGAGGAATGAGATGGAGAAACATGGGATGACCTCAAATAAATACAGGTCACTAACAGTGTTAAGAGAGAGCTAACAGGATAATTGAGCCTGTTTTATACAATATAAGGAAGAGATTGCCAAAATAGGCAACTATCTGGGAATTAGAAATTGCAGTCACTAACCCCAGGATTTCTAAGTTTTGCAGCTCTTTTACCCCTTTCTCCCAAGAACATTCTTCCAAAGGATATTCCCCAGGCCTCTTTCTTTTAAAGTCTCTAAAAAGCAACCTGTTTGGACAGGGTGAGAATTTTTACCAGCACTGACAGTGGAGAGAGACTGATGGGTAGTTATACCCCATCTTTTCCAGAAAGTCTGTCAGAATGGCCAGATGTCTGTCTGCCACTGCAGCCCACCTAGGAAAACCTCTCCTTCTGCTGTCTCTTGCTCCATCCCTTCTGATGGACTTGGCAAAGCAGATGTAGAAAATTCTGTGAGCTTATCCTTGTGAGGAAGCCACACAGAGGAAAACAGAAGACAAAATGTTGTGAAAATAGTTCAGTCGGACAGGGTGGCTGCAGAACTGCATTACATCAAAGGTAAACCGTGGATGCCACATCATCTGGGGATCTGGCTTATAGTCAGAGCAACTCAGTGTGGAGTTATGCATACATCTGAGAGAAATTCCTTTGCTAGCGAGATCAGTTTTTTGGCTCCAATGACATAGCATCATGAAGAGAACAGAATGACACTTACTTAGCAAAACACTTTAAACAAGGAATACAAAGAGGCTTTCTTACTTTCGGTCTATGTCAGAAGCAGCAGCATAGTGCAAAGGGGTGCGTCCCCAGTCATCTGTTTCATTAATATTGGCTCCTGTTGTCACCAGTGTCTCAATACAATGGAAATGACAATTTGCAGCTGCATAATGCAAAGGTGTCCTGGAACATAAGTGACAATTTGTTACCTTATATTCCAATATGCACCATCGAGGATAACGATAAATCTTAATTGCTGCATTCCTACAAATTTCCAGCAGTCAATATCAGCGCCTTATGTTCCTGTGATAAAACGCAAAGTAATGGACATTTAACTAGATAATCGTGTTAGTAGGAAGTTTTGATGCTCCTATGAAGCCTAGTAGGATACAGATTGGTGATCTGTCTCTTGCAAACAACCTGTTCCCAGCAACAGCCTCTGCTGCTGCTCTGCATACATGCTACTTTCTTCCAGTTGGGAGGCAGAGCAAAGCACCGCGTCCTTCGCAGCATCTTATTTTGCTGGCATAGCAACACTCATAGCAACACTTTATATGGGGAAAAAAAAACCTCTAGGAAATACGCCAAACAGCAGCCACCCTCCCATCATAACCCAGGTGTTGTCTTGGGCACACAAGTAAAAGAATTTAAGCAATAAGAGAAGCCATAAGGAAAAAAAATAAACCTGTGATATTTTTAAAGCAGAAAACTCGAGAGGGTGGGATGGCTTTTAGGTATTTAATGAAGTCTGCACCTGTCTGTCTGGCGTATAACTGCAGCAGCAAGAGTTCTGCAGGGAAGGCCAAATTCCTACTTTATTTTACTGTCATTTTACATAGAACATATGATTTCCAGACTGAGGTAGTCTTTCTTCCTGGCCTGTTAGATTCTTTTTTTTTTTTTTTTTCTTTTTGAGATGAGCTTCATAATTTACCTACCTCCCACATTTGTCCTTCTTATTAAAATCTGCTCCACTGCTTTGCAAGAGTTTTATACATTCAACATTACTGGAAAGATAAGTAAAGAAAACAAAACATGAACAAAACAGAAGTTTACATCTGTGTTGCCCCCTGCCCCCAAAAAGGAAAAAGTTACTCTAACTATTTTTGTATTATTTGCTGTGCAAAACCTGGGTACAGCCAACTACAATGTGAGATTCAATCAAACAGAAAATGAAGCTTTAAAAAACTATTTCCTTTTTTTTCTAGAAAACCTCAAACTTCTTTGCTGCAGAAGGAAAAAAAAAATTTCCAACAAGAGCACAATAAATGTGATTTGAATTCAGTGTGTTTGGAGATTTTCAATGGGAACTGTACTCTAATGCTTCCCACACTAAACTGGTATTTTATAAGAGAACTTCAAAAGAAAGTTGTTGCTAGCTTATAAAATGCCAGTCTAATAATGAAGAGGCGACATTTAATGAAATCCACCCCCGTTCAGCAAAGCATTCAACACTAAACACTTTGCTCAAATCCTGTTTACTTAGTGAGATTTAATTATAAGAGTTACTTTTAGGTTTATTCTCATATGATTTGTTGACTATTCATAGACTTAAGCATATCTCAAAGTGCTTTCTTGAATAAGGGGCACAGATATTTAAAGTGACTGTCACATCAATATTGCATTTATATAAGTGGATGAGTTGGACTCCAATGCTTTGTATCTGTTGAAAGAATTCACCACATCATAGCTGCTGCTTCATCTTGTTTAAAGCCAGGTGATTTTTAATAGAAAATAAACCAGCTGAATCCTCACATCTTTTGTAATTCAAGCAAATAAACGTATGAGTTCAAGCCAGAAAATGACATAAAGTTGCACAGCACTTTCCAAGACTCCTTGTCATTCACAGGGGCAATAAATCATTTCCATTCACAATCAGATGAGAAGGTCTTTGAAATATGTTTTTTTCCTAGTACCCATGCAACTCCCATTAATGTAATAGGAGCAACAGGTATGTGTCAGGAAAAAAAAATAAGAGTGCCTTTTGTATAGCTCCAGAAAAAAAAAGAAGAAAAAAAAAAAAGACTGGATGCAGTATGTTGGCCTATGTTCATCCCTACTCTGTATTACTATTGCATAAAATAGCTACAGAACACTCACCACAACGTACTAAAAATAAAAACACTTGTTGGTGATGACAATTGTAGTAAACCACTAGAAAAATATGGTTTATTTTTATGAGCCACTTTTGCTTCTTATGAAGCCTCTCCTTCTCTCTAGGACTTCCAGGTTGATTTTATTATTCTTTTGGGGTGCATCTGAAATATACTATAATAACCTCCATCCAAGCAGCAGTCATACCTCCTCTAGTAATGTGAGACAAGTATGGAGAAGAGTAATACCATAAGAATAATAAAGACAGTATTTGGATCAATTTTGTTAGTTTTTTGTAATAACAAAAACCTTTTAATGTACATTTTGGTCTACCGAGAAGAAAAAACATCTTCCAGAAAGACTGCCAAGTATTTGCTGTGGATGACCATTTCTGCTTGCTATAACCACAGAAAACCCAAGCTGGGTTCTGGCCAAGGCTCCATTTCAGCTGTTTTCTGAGCCATGCAGCACTCAACAGAAGAGTTAAAACTCAGTGCTTGCCAAATGCTTTGTCCTTTAGTTAGGTTAACTTCACAGCACTCCACCGACAATTATTTGGAAATATTTAAACTAACTGGATGCTACATTTACAACTTAAATTGACGTAATTCAGTTTTCATTTGTTTCCATTTTCTGGCCTCCTTCTCAGGAATGCATCACCCTGAGAGAATGACAGTCTTGGGGGTTCTTTGTTTGGTTTGAGGTTGTTTTTTTGTTGTTGTTTCAGTTTGTTGGCTTTTCTTTTAGAAATTTTTAAACTTGCACCTGAAAAATGGGGAAGTGGGAGATGCATTTGGACTCCAGGGCTGCAATCTGATGGGCACTGTTGCATAGCTGCATTTTTGGACAAGAACACAGTCCAAAGGTGGAGGCCAGATATAACTTCTCTGCCAGCAGCATCCCAGGAGCTACAGCTCCTCCTCCTCACTCACTGCCCTATCTGCTGACTGCTGGCCCTCATCAACCATGGTGGCCAACAGACAGACATGGGTGAGTAGGCAGTTCCCACACCCAAAGCTGAAGCAGCCTTCACAGGGGCATGAAAAGAAAGTTCTACCCTATGCCTGAAACCCATGCTTCAACGCACAACCCAGCCCTCTGTGGCAGAGGGTATCAGGCCATCTCTTTTGCAAGAAACCCCTACGTGAGGGCAGAGGCAAAAGGCACTGGTGACCCCAATTTGACATCAGACCACTTTGTTTCCCTTGCACCACAATAAATTCCTCCATGGATGGCACAGTCAAGTTGGCTGGCACCCAATCTGCAACGAGGCCACAATACAACTTACAACAGCTACAGTCACAGCTACTCACCCTCCTGCAGCGGCAGCGTGGAGGCACGTTCTTCCAAAACTATCAGGGGTGTCTATTTCAAAGCCTGCAGACAGCACGTGCTCATTACTAAACAAGGACACTATGCTATACTTTTGTCCTAGTTAAACCACAAGAAACATTGCAGAGACAGAAAAATCAGTTAGTTGGGAAAAAACAGAACGCAAGCAACTACAGTCAGAAAGAGGTTGTCACGGGAACGGCGAGCGGCTGCGCCAGTTTGGCAGCTCTATAAAAAGAGCTGCAAAGTCGACGAGCATCTATTTCCGCATCCAGCTCTGCGCCACATCCCTATTTAAAACCATGCGACAGGCATTCATGAGGCAGATACTTATCAAGATGACTGTGACAGCAGGACATGAAGACAGAAAACATGAAGAAATGAGAAAAACTTACAGAGTTGGCCTGAAAATGAAATGTGGCCATTTTTACTGTGTGGGGTTTTCAGGTTGGAAAAATGCTTCCAGGAGCACGCAGAGATATTCATCAAGATGCACAAGGCCAAAAATATAAGCCTGGCAGTATCAACTCTGGTCTCCCAGAGCTTTTTCTCTTCCTTCTTGATCTAGTGGTCAAGGCCAGAGCATGCCAAGGTTTAATGTAATGGGGCACGCAATTGCCATTTTTCACACTTCTTTTATCTCCTGCAGGACTCAAGTTTAGGGGAAAAAGTAGTTCCCCTAGTAGAGGGAGATTTTACCTGTTAAGGAATGAAGCAATTTTCTAGAAAAAGCATATGATCTGCCTTGTGATTTTTTAACTCATGGGAACTCTTACCTGGAAAAAAAAAAAAATGGGATTTGGCATCTGATTACTGTCTCTTTTCAAACAGTTGAGTCAGCAAACTCCTGCTGCTTCTGCTTTGCACTCTGGTGAGGATCCTGAGACTGCTCTCCTGACATTACATTTTCACTTATTTCCCATCTTGTGCCCACAGAGCTTTGGTCAGCCTAACTCCTTTACTCTGTCTAGATTCAGAAACACACTTTAGCTGTATCTAAAATACATCAAGCATCAGCGAGATGTAAATACCTGCGCCAGTGCAGGCCCCCAGGAGATAATTTCCTGAATTTTTCCTCTGAGGGGGAAGAAAAAAAAAAAAAAAAAAAAAAAAAAACCAGAACAAAACAGTATCTCACATTCCTACAGTTTGGAAGAAGGTCCTAAATGTCCTCCCTCCTCTTGGTGAATTAATATGAACACTGAACCTGCCAGAAGAAAAGAGCTTCAGGCATCAACAGCAGAGGATGCAAGGAAGTACCAGCATGCCGTTAGGAAAGCCTCGCACACTCCCATACACTACATCACACAGCCGAACAGAGCAGCACAGGAAGTCTTTCATTTGAACAATTCACAACAACGAGCATAAAGGGGCTGAAAGCAGCAGAGACACACACTACTCGAGCTCCACAGACATGGCAGGATTTACTTACCCGATGACAACAATTTCCTGCAGCAGTCCGAGTGAGCATTCAACGCTGCTAAGTGTAAAGGGAACATGTTGTGGATCCCACACCTGAAAGGCACAACAGCCTCATTACACAGAGCCACCTGAAAATGCAGTTTGCAAACAGACACAACACATCAAAAACTCCTCCCACAAAGGCAGCATTTTTTATCCTTTTCGAGGAAGATTCTTCCTGCCATGTTATCTTTATCTGTATTTCCGTACCAGCCTTCTTAGCAGTTAAAAATACTCTGATACAGAAAAATCTTGGCATTTCACTTTGAGCAGAATGTGGCAGAAAGGTTTCTAAAAATTCAAGGTGAAAGCCAAGGTAAGGGAGGAGGCAAGAGAGCAGAAAATGCTTGGAGTCAATTTCCTAGTGTGGAATACACAAATTTCCGCATCAGCTACACATACCGCAACTGCCAACATCGTCCCAATATTATTTCTGAAACCCATTTTTCCTGCAGTTAACATCCTTCAGGTAACTCTCATGTGGGTTTTCTAAGCATCCCCTTCTTCCCTTCTCTCCCCCTTGGGGCTGGAGTAGCTGATGACTTTTCACTCTTTACTTTAGTCTGCTGTGAAACTTAACAGTTTTCTTCCCACAACCTAAGAACTAAATATCTAAATTTTCCTATTTGCTCCAGCTACTCTCCTCACACTCCCTTTCACTCCCCTCCCCCTGCCCCCTTAACCCATAACCCTCTTTTCAATTACACTGTAAACTTCTCAGAGCAGACATGCTGGGTTAACAAAAAAACCGAAAAAGTAAGCACCTATCATTAGGCTAAATCTGTATCAGGGAACCACTGTTTATGAACAAGCCAAGCACTCAGCAGCTTTTATTAGTATCAGCAAATCATCCCAGTTCAGCCCTTAAGCATGCTGCTGCTTTCTGTCTTAGAAGACTTCCAGGTTTGGACATCTTGGCTTCTGTCATTTAGCATTGTTTTCTGAAAAGCATCTTGTTATTCTAGAAATATTATCCTATCGGCAGTCCTCCTGCACGTAAACATGGAGCCTCTGAAACCAACTATCTCGACAAGATTATCATCTACTGCCTGCTTCAGCAGACATATTTTTGAAAAATGACAAACTCTTGAACAATAGAAGATGGATTCATATCTGCCCTTCATTTCTGCAAGACAATTGATGGATGGGAGAGTATGATGACCTCATGGAAGAGGATTTCGGATACAGACTCAAAGACAAAGGAACTTGTCTTTCTGCAAGACTCACCATAAAACATAATTACTTATGAAGCTTTAGACAAAAATGAATGTGGATGTTTATAAAGATATCTTGCTCTCTCTAACATTTTATACATATATTTATTTAACTAATTTTGGTTTGTTTAAAAAAAAAACAAAAAACCTTATTCTCTCCAGAATCCACAGGTCCATCCTTCCTCTGTCTTCACATTAAATGTGTCTTCCTTACTGCTTCACTACACTAAGGAGTGCCTTGTGTTACTGTACAAATTTAGTGTAAATCTATAAAAAAGACAACCTGACAGCCTCTTCTTTGAGGGAAACAGGACAAGCTCCACCAAGCCGCTGCATCTGTATAAACAGGTCGCATTTTTTAACTGTGGATTCATTTATTTAAGCCAACATTGGACATTCTGTATTGCTGTGCTTCTTCCTACACCTATTTCCCTCTATCTGCACCTCCACCTAAGTTATCTAAAGCAGTAGTTTTCTACTTTTAAGTCAAGATTTCCACCCAACACACCTTTGGGCCGGTTTCCATCAAAATACACTATCTGCACATTTGCTAACCAGTGTCACACTTCTAAAGGGCTGTTCACACGGTTTCCTCCCATCACTTACACACTTTCCCCTTTAAATGCTGTTGCCTCAAAGACTGACCAAGCTGTCTGCAGTTGTTGCTAACAATGTTGCAGAATTTTCTTTTCAAAGCCAGTTTGGGGAGCTCAGCCAGAGTTATTTACATGCAGCAGATATGAAAGCCCATTCCCAGGGTTTCAATGCTCCTTGTTTAGACAGTAACATCATTTTGATCTGCCTGGTATCTCTGAGTCAAGTTCTTATTTCACTTATTTCTACTGCTGGAGAAAGTATTTTATTCAATCAATGTTCCAGTCACCGAAGTGTGAAATAGAAATTTCTAACTGGATAACCCTGATTCCAAGAGTGGGCTATCCCACTGCATCTCGTTTTCCCTTTAAACCTCAAGATAAGAGACAGACTGAGACTTACTGTACTGGAGAAAGAGCTAGGAAAAATATACATCTATTTAGACACCAAGACCTTCATGCTGGCTTTGTTAATAAAATCCAGTGACGTTAGCTGAAGCCTGTGGAATTTCATTATCCATGCCAACTGAAGATCTGTTGCACCTTCCAAGTTTGCATGGTGACATTCGTACTTGCTAAAGGAGTATGGACAAACGTGCCACCTTCTTAAACATTTTCAAGCAAACAGACAAAATACTGAGAGCTGCAAGTATCTTCAAAATTAAAACTAGCTCATTTCCATCTGAAAGCAGTTTTTCCCAACTAGGTAAGTCAAGAGAAGTCACTGATTTCTATAGTAGGTTATAGGTAGAAGACTCAAATTATATTTTGGAGACATGGAGATAATTGCCAGAAACTTACATTCATGAAATCAGATGCTGCTATTAAACACTTGGTACAGACATCCCTCATGGCATTGCGTTACTCTGGTCTTATACCCCTTTGTTTACCTTCAAGATTGCTATTTTCTTTTTCATAAGAACCTGAACATAGATAACCAATACTCAGTACTCTTAAAAATCAAGCACCTGCCAATGTTTCAGTTGACAATACTTATCATATTTTGGGTGCAGTCTTGACAGATGTGCAAAAGAAAACCAAAAAATACCAAACCAAAGCAAACAAAACCAAACATTAACCCCCCCCACACACACACAAAAAGAAACCCAAAATTGAATTGAAGCAGAAAGCACTAACAACATTTAGAAATGTCTCTAATTTCAACTCCTTGTCCTTCTATTCAGAAAAGACTCCCAAACTCACAAATCAGATAAAAGCAGTCCTATTATTTCAGCCACCTGAATATCAGAACCCATGCAACATCAGGGCAGGCTCTAGTTATACTGAGATCAGAGATACTTAGTAACATCTGCTTCGCAATACTGCATACTCCTATGTCACAGTAAAAGATACAAGATAAAAGAATAATCATCATGTATGATAGGCTACTAAACATTAGGTTAATTTAGATAAGGAATACGCACACAATTCCCTGGGAAAGCATTTCATTTTTTTTCAATTACATTTCCTACACAAACTCATTGCTACAGACCTTCTGGAATAACTGTGATCAAGATGCACTTTATAAACATATGTACTTCCTGTACATTATATACCACTCTGTCACGTCAATGCTTTAGGAAAAAGCAGCAGTACTTTATACTCCGTGTAACCATGTAACTGGGCAGCACAGGAACTTAGCAGGGCTTCCTTCCCCTTCATACTCCTTCCCTTCCATACTTCCTTCCCCTCCAAGTGTTCCTATTTTAGCCTCATGTCACCCACTGAAGTACAGTCCAATTATGCTTATCTATTTGAACCTTCACACTTCAGAACCTGAGGAGTAACTTTGTTTCCAGGCATCGGACATAACACTTGATCACTAGAAACAGCTCCACTTCAGCCACCTACTTGGCAGTATCGGCCCCGCTGGTTATGAGGGTGTTAATCAAAAGCTCATGTCCGTATCTTGCAGCCACATGCAGAGGGGTGTTACCATCCTTATCAACACAGTCGATTTCCCCTCCTGCAAAAGACATTTTCATACAGTTTAACACTGAAAGATTAAGCATGAACCAGTAACCACAAGCAGTGTTTCTCTCTAGCAAAGGCAGCATAACCAGTCCAGCCACAGAGACACTAAATTTCAGAGACCAAGAACTAGCACACAGCAAGCTGTCAGCCACTGGTACTGAACGTGGCCTGGCGGCAGCATTTTCATCTCCCTCTCCAACTGCAGTGGTGGGGAAAAATGGTGGGGACAGGTGAACAGGATGACATGCAACGGTCAAGTACATGATTCAGACTTGCTGCTAATCTAAAGGTTCAAATGGATGCCTTGAATTAAACTCACAAAATAAACTACTGAAACTATGCCCTCATTCATAAAGGCATTGCCACTCAACCTTACCTGGAAGACAACGATGTTAAATAGAGTTCGTTCAAGAGGCCATCAGGAACACACTGCAAACAACAAACGTGTTGTGTGCCTTCTTTGTGTCTTACCAAAGAACAGCCAAAGAGCGCTTAAGTAGAACTTTTCCTGTTGCAGTTTAAGCCTGTCACCTCATGTTTTATCCTCATAAGCAGGAAAAATAGGGTATTTCTTTCTTCTCTGCTGCAGCTTCTCACCCATGCAAAGATTGCTATCAAGTCCTTGTTTTCTTTTTGGACCAAGGAACTGTAATTTTTTCAGTCTCTCCTTATAAGTCAGATTTGCTGCACTCCAAGTATTCTCATCCTTCCCCCAGACCTCTCCAGCTGGCCCACAGCCTTCTGGAAGTAAAATGTCAAAAGCCAGAACCAGTACTACAGTTGACGTCTCTCAACGCTGAGCTGAGCAAAAGGACTACTTCATGCCCACTGGCTGTGCTCCCTATCTGTACACTCCTGTACATTGTACAGCACCATGTACATTGTCGATCATTTTTTTAAGCACCACAATGGAACCGCCACCCACCCCGCTGTTGTCATTCTGAATTTGCCCAACTGATACTCCTGCCTGTGTGGTGGAATCTTTCCTTTGCTTCACTTGTGTTATAACTTCTGTCTCCAGTTTTATAGGACCATCTTCCATTCTGACTCCACCTTCTGCCAAACAGTCTTTCCCAACTTCATGTTTTCTCCAAATGTTAAAGGCACATTTTCTATTCCACTGTCCAAGTTGTTAATGAAAATACTGGCTAGTTCCAGACCCAGGAGGGAAGCTGAAACCCACCCCTCACTTCACCTTCCATTTCAGCAACAATCCATTTATTACCAATCCCTGAGTGTAGTTTTTCAACTAGATACGAACCAACACTGTAATATTTGAATATTCCACTAGTTTGCTGTGAGAATACTTTGGGAAAGCATGTAAAAAGTCTTACTGACATCAGAATATGGTAATATTTACTGCATGTCCACTATTCACAGGCAATAACAGGCCATAACTGCAACAAGAAAAGTTCTAGTAAAGCACTATACAGCATTTTTAAATAGTAAATAAAGGTCAGTGAAATGAACAGGTACCCTGGGGTGGAGCCTCCACCAGCGGAGGTCTCCACAAACATTACCTGCCCACAGAAAAGTCAAAGGACTGTGCTGTGCTCACAAAGCCTACTACCCTGCTGTAAAAGAGAATTATGATGTTTCAGCATCTCTTACTCTTGAGAAATCTATGCCATATATTGCCCACTCCTCCCTAAGTGTTTACAAATAGTTTGTTCATTTGCTCATTTCAGAATTTTTGGCTGACTCCGTGGTAAAACTCTCCAGCTTGTCTTTTTCCCCATTTTTAAAGATAGGTATCGCATTTGCAATTTTCCAATTTTAAGGTAGTCTATTCTTGCTCTACCAGTCACTATAGACAGCAGCCAGAAATTGAGACAGCTTTAGCCAACTCATTAAGTACTGCAGAATGAAACTCCATTTCTTTAAATCATTGACATTTCTCTCTTCCACAATGTTCCATGGCAATGAGGCATAAAGTCACTTGCAATCAGATCTGTGTACAATACTGTAATTAGAGGGGTAACAAAGAAAGAAAGAAAGAAGCAAAACACAAGTAACTTGAAGAAGAGTGGAGAGGCGTGAAGGACAGATAAAGAACTGCCAGTCCTTTCACACACAAATCCAACACAGAGCAAACAACAGCTGTAAGTCAGAGAACATACTTGACTAAACAACTAAAAATTGCATTAAAGTACCATTTCTTCCAGTTTGCCCTAACTCCTTTCATTATTATTATTTATCTAAGCAGAGACATGACAACATTTTGCACAAAAGAAGCATGATGTACTGAAGACCCTTTTAAAATACAGTCTTGTGTATATGCGTCATTACGTTTATAGCGTAACTGTTCAGCCATCCTCAACGTCTCACACTTAAGTTCCAAGTCTGGGATTTTGGAAAACAAACAAAAAACCCTACCCACCAGCAAACCCCAGACCATCCTGTCTGGTATAGTGGCCAGAGCTGGGAAGCATAAGTAAAAAATCAGTAACAGCAACATCTGTCAACCAGAAAGAGGTCTCTGCCAGAGACCTCTGTAGACTCTGGCAGTATAGCAATGTTATACTCTGTACTATTTTTGGACAAATGACTGATAATCAGGAATCCTGGCTATACCAGAACAAACAAGGTGGCACTGGTCCACCCTCCTGAGTATTTGTTGAATGCTTAATGAAGACAGTGGTGAGGGGTGGAGCTAAGGGAGGTGAGAGAAGTACAGCTGCTGAGTGGAGGGTACAGAAAATGGTCTAAGCTCTAATGATACCAAGGCTCCCAAGGGAGGACAACTAGAAACTTTTTCTTTTTTTAATTTTTAAATAATTTAAGGAAGAAAGTTGTGCCTGCTTCTTAGCAGAAAAAAATACCTAAATAGAGCTTTGAAATGCTGTTTTCAGGTTAAGAAACATAACAGATCAGCTGGACCACTGTCAGCTGGAGGAACACGGGATTTTGTTGACAACCAAAATCTCAACTTGTGATGACACGCTGGAGTAAGAGCTATCAGTGCAGCTCAAAGCCAGAAGTTGATGGAGAGCTAAGCAGCTCTCAGAGCAGTCCTTTGGCACTCTAGATCAGAATAACTGAAAACTGCAACCTCGGAAACACCTGATCTGTTGGAGAGTTGCTAAACAAGCAAAGAAACTCACCATTCTGAATGAGGGTCTGCGACCGCGTGAACCTCCCATGGACAGCTGTCATGTGCAGCGGGCTCTTCCCATCCTTACTCTAACAGAAACAAAACATTTAGCATGTAAAGCAGTGGTAACGATTTGAAGTCTCTCAGGTCAACATCCTACAGCTATTCTTCAGATAAAACCTCCACTGGCTTCAAAAGTCTGTAGGACTGAATGGTAAATGCAGAAGGCATAAGCATACAAGGAAAACAGTTTCTCCGCAATGAGTAGGAAATGGGCTGGAGTGAAGCCTGTCCTTACAGCCTGGCTGTACACAGTACCTTATAGAAACCTGCAGATAGATGACATATTTTTCTTGAATATTATTTTTAAGTAACATTTCCCATTCAGTCATTATTTTCCCTAACCCTTGCAACAAGGAGAACGAAGAAAAGCAAAGGAGCCATAAAGCTAAGTCTCTGAAAGATTCAAGAACTATATCCTGTTTATCACTCTGCATTTTATAGATACACCCCAGAATAAAAGCCACTATATTAAAAAGTTTTGGTTAATGAATTTCCACACAATCAAAAATAGGATGTCTAGAGAAGGCATATGAAAGGAAAGGAAGTGAGTAGAGATCAATGTTTTGAGTTCCAGAGAAAGAAACTGAGATCGGGAAAGCTGAGGAGCTGAGAAAATAGCAAGGGAAGGGTACCAGCCTCACTACTCACATCACTACATGTTTATTGGCATAGGGTTTCGCATTCATCGGCAAGCACAATCCCTAATTTCATTTTAATAATTCTGAGTTTAAGTAGTGCACTGACTACTCGTTGACCTCAAGGGACTTGCCAGAGGTGTTAAATGCTAGGAGATCAGTTTTACAGATGGGAAACTGAACACACAGAGTCTAAAGTAAAGCAGTCAAAATATTGTATGAACTCGGACATCTCAAGTCTTCTGGAACCTATACCAGTAACCTCTGTGGGATAACAGCAAGTCCTTTCCAGCTTCATCAAGATATATCAATTGTATCTCAAGAGCATTCAGATATCCTAAGCAGAACCAGACTTTTAAACTCAGGCCCTAAAACAGGTAAACAACCAACCTTCAGTTCTTACTTCCCCAGGAAAGTCAAAAAGGAACTCTTTAGAATCAGGTTTAATTAAATTCATATTGTAGGGGGAAGGAAAACACCAGAAAGGAATAGTTCCTTGACTTAACCACCACTCACTAAGATAAATTTTGACAGAGCTCCTGGGACTATATTTTAGTAGTGGTTCATGCCTTCAGGAGAGTGGCTGGCCTAGAGTTTAAAGCTGTCACTATATTTATCAGGGCACTGATAGCTCCTCTGCTGGGAAGTAATCTCATCCAAACTGTTTAATGATCAACATTCTCAGCATCACTCTACTTCCATCAAGGATTTAAGGCCATGCTGTACTCGTTATCATAGTTTCCAGTCTCCTGAGGTATGTAAAAGGATAAAGTAAAACTGAAGGCCTGCAATGCAAGTTTTACCTGAATGTTAACATCTGCCCCATTATTCACTAGTAGTTCAAGACACAGCGCTCCATGAGTGGAGGCAGCAGCAAAATGCAAGGGAGTGAATCCGTTATTATTAGGCTGATTTACATTAGCACCATAGTCAATCAGCTCATTAACAACAGAATCCTGACCATTGTAACAGGCAATGTGAAGTGCAGTATTTCCATAGATGTTCATTTCATCAATCTAAAACGAGACAAGGAGACATGGTTAAAATTACAGACATCAGCTTACCAGTTTACATAATGCATCACACACTGCAAATGGAAATAGCTGGAGGCTTGAACTGTCATAGGGCATATTTCTCACGAGCAAATTTCATTGACAAAAACACACTCCCAGAGACCTTAATTCAGAATGCTTTACCTTTACTACTATTAACTTTTTATCCTACTGGCAATTTTTAAAAGCCAGTGTGAAGGTTAAAGCTGATAGCAGGACTATGTAATGATGAGGATGATAAAAGTCCTAACAAGCTTGAAAGCTTTTACGTATAAGTGAGAAAGTAGGATAAATAAAAAACTTGCAGTCTTTATTAAAAAAAAAAACAAACCAAAACCACAACAACAAAAACAAACAAACAAAAAAACCCCACAAAACACAAAACCAAACAAACACCAACCATTGAATTTTTGTGAACCGAATCAGGCTTAAGAGATCTTTCCACAGATTTCTTTTGGGGAGGGAGTGAAAGTGTCTGAGTGAAGGGAAGGTGAAACTGCACAGCTATTTACATTTTGATAAGAAACGACTTTCAGTAGATCAGTATTATAAAGATGTAATTAAGATTATATTACTTCTTGATTACCAGCTTAGTATTCAACTGCTGTTCTGTAAAATAGAACAAGACAGATTGTACAAAAGACTCGGGGATGATGTGAATACCCTTCCACAAAATACAGGTGTCGCAAACATCATATCCCCAGTGGTGGAAAATACGTTAGTTAAAGGCATAGTACTGCTAATAACAGGAAACACTTATTCTCCTTCAACTTCACAGTCAACAGTCTGTGAACACCGACTTCTTACTTTTTTTTTTGGCAAGACTAGTCAGCTGAAAATGCAACGGCAAATGCAATGGCTTTATTTGACATCTCTGATTAACCAGTGCAGGCTCTTCTGGTCCTCTCACGGCTGCTTTGAACCACTGTGTTGACAGTATTACACTAAGAGAAGTCTGTGCCCTGGAAAAATTTCTTTTTCGGAGTGAAAACAATCCTTCTTCCCTCTGTCAGCTTCAGAGGAAGTACAGGTCCCTAAACTTAAACAGCCTGAACCACTGTTCTGTTTAGTACAGTACACAGTGTATATATGTTGAGAACAACTGCTCATCCTATCAAAGGGAATGCTGAGCCAAGGGAAATTTCATTATTCCACCTTCCTCTGCAGGAACAGGATAGGTGGCCTGAAATTTACTGTCTGTATCAGACATTTGGTATTCCAGAATGTTTCCCAGCTCTTGAACCAATAAACTACATGAAACACAAGGTGATCTAGAAAATGGGAACTATCTTCTTTAGAAGCTCTGCCAATGTCTGTAGCAGCATCCTTAAGAAAGAAGAAAAGAGTATCTCCAAATACGGAGAAACATGGAAGCCACAAAGAGCACATGACCACATACCTCTACCCCCAGGTTAAGGAGGTGTTTCACAATGTTAATCTGCCCATTGGATGCAGCTGCATGAAGTGGGGTGTAACCCTTCTTGTCTTTACAAGTCACTTCTGCACCATGATTAATCAGTAAGGCAACAACTTCCAGGTGACCTTCAAAAGATGAAAGATAGTAATCAATGAGTATACCTGCCTACAGCATCTCTTCTCCCAAATTACTGCTTTCTTGCTAATGCACAGCCCATTTTGCTGCCATTTCACAATGCTCCCACAGTTTTACAAGGGAAAAAAAGGCATTTTTGTAAGTGTTCTTAATCCTATCTCCAGGCCTTGTCAAGAAATCCACACATTCACCTTCACCAGTGTCAGATTTCTCTTTACTGAATTTGTTTTCCAGTCATTAAAAGAATAAAACCACACCTCTTTCCCATTTATTTCTCTAAAAATAACAGTTTGTGTTTTATTCTCCCTGTTACAGAAAGAACAGTAAGTGCAGGAGCATGACAATACAAGTCTCCCAAAACAGTATCTTGTTAATGTCATCTGCAAACACAACTGCTAACACTTCTTGTTTCTTGTTAGTGATACAAAATTACTTTAATAAATGATAAAATGAAGGTGTCCTCTTTTCTAGCACCATTGAGGACACAGAAAAATAAATTTCAAGTGAGAATTTGATCCAAAGCCTACCAATACAAACACAAGATTTTCTACTGAATCCACTGATCTTTGGATCAGGTTCTTGACTCTCCAAAACTGTATCATTAACACAAAACAGTGCAAAAAATCTTGAATATAGGCCTAAAAATGTTTGAATCCGAACTCATAGTCTATACACACATACTTAGCCTGCAAACTAAGTTAATTGCAATAGCTTCAACAGTCACATAGATCGAGAGCTGACTGCCAGATTGATGGGATGCCTGTCTCCAGGAGTGAAATGCCTACCCCTAAATTAGGATGTCACCACAGAATACAGGGGAAGAGCTGAGCATCTCAAAATGCAATTTATAATCCACATGTATCTTCAGCTTTCTCCTCTCCCTGAAGGTCTCAAACTGTCTGGCCTGCCTTCCCAGATAGTGTCCTACCCATCAAAATCAAATCAAGGCTAACTGAGGAATAGTCCTTAATGCTTCATGTTGAAGCAGAGCTGTCTTTCTTAGAAATAAAAATGTATTATGTCAAACACCATATAAAGCTGTGTACCAGCTGAGTTGTACAGCACTTTCATGACAGAGGCAGCTCTGGTCATGTCCAGGACCTAAGAAACTTTGTGGACAAAGTCCAAAGTGCCCAAAGACATTTAAGGATTCAAATAACTGCATGAGGGTTTACAGGATAAGATGCTCAGGCCTCTTTATCTAAATCCTGTCCATTTTAAACTACACACTCCTAAATCCCATTGCTAATGTAGGCCTTAAATGTTATCTAAATATTTTGAAAAGTACATCATGAATTTCTGAGAATAATTAAGACCAAAAGAAATTTGCACAGCACAGTGCAAAAGCCTTTCACCTCTACAGAGTGGAGTTCAAAGCTCAATAGCTCAAAAGCCAAATCACATTTGTTGGCAAGAGCCATTCCGTTTGTCTGCGTATATTAAAAAAAAAAAAATGCACAATATGCTTTTCTCACAGTCTCCTATTACCTGATTTCCAAAAGTGCCAGGATTAAAATCAAGATTTTAACAGGTCAGATGAAAGAATTCCTGGCCAAGGGCATGTAACACCTCACAAATGATAATCCAGAACATACTGCTTGGCCAACTAAAGCTCTTGAACAAGTATGACCACTGTCACGGGCCATCTTGTTCTAGTATTTTTAAATTATAATGTCCCACTATAAGAAATTTTCCTTTAACTTGAAAGGAATTATAAGGTAAATTGATTTAATTAAGCAGTATTTGGTAACACCACTGTTGTTTTGAATAGACAAATTGGTTGCTCTTGTCCATTCTGGAATAAAAGATGACAATTTGCTCCTAACAGGAAGAAAGCCTATGAAGCACTTCCTAATAATATCATAACTTAGCTACTTATAAACACAGATAAACAGCAAGATTTATGGTCATATTTATCTGCATTTTATATAAAGTAGTTTTTAGCAAAAACTGAAATAAATATAAGCTGTATTTTTTCAAACCCAAATATACTTCATGCTGGAATTAGAGTTAGAATTTAAAAAAAAAAAAAAAAGAAAAAAAAAGGCAACACAAAAAGCTTATAACTAACTGTGTTAAAAATGGAAATCACGGACAAGTTCTCACCAGCTGTAAAACCGTAACTGGACAGTGTATATGTAGATTAACTGAACTCTTCCCTCATCAGGGTAAATACAGTGCTCAACTTTCCATGGCCAGGTCTGCTCTTCTCCATTTTAAAACATGCTGTTGGTTTGTAAATAGGAAATTAAAAAGAAGGAGCAACAGCCCAAACCTTACCCATATACGCTGCCCAGTGAAGAGCTCTTCTGTCCTTTTTGTCAAAAGCATTGATGTTTGCCCCCTTGGCTAAGAGCAAGTTCACCATCTAGAAGTAATAACAGCAAATAAACCAACCCTGTAGACCACATAGTCAACAGTTTATAACAAATCATTCTAGCAATAAAGTTGGAATCACAAAATTCTGCTTTTGAATGATAAATTTGCGAATTACACAAATACTGTTCAAAGCTGTGTGCATTAATGCCATAGATTGGCGACAGCCACAAGTAACCAGGACAAGTTCTGTGTCCACAGAGGGGGCTGAGAGCATATACAGGGTGTTGCTACTCCAGTGTGCTTCAAATTCAGCTTGGCAAACAACCTGGAAGAACAACAGCTCTGGAAGAGATAGATTGCTCTTAGTTTTTACTACTAAGACCAATTTAACGTATTTTCTTGTGGGTCGGGACAAGATTCCTCCAGACTGTGAGGTAACAAACCCTAATATCTGCTTGATCTTTCAACAAGGACTGTCTATTTCTTGCCACACCATGGTGATTTTCATTAAGTTCCCATGTGCCCATGACTGTGTGGACAGGCACCAGTCTGCTTCAAATACGACACTGGCCCTTTAGACAGCATAGCTAAGAGGTGAAAGACTGCTTTCTCCATTGCCAATCATCCAAGATTATAAGTAAGAAAGAACAGGGGAAAAAAGAAAAGAAACTAACCTGAAAATATTCAACAACTGTCTTTTTCAACAAAGCATTCTAAAATCATAAATTACAGAGCTGGATGATTGTCTCTCTCTTGTACACTGCTTCGCCACAGAGATCAGCTTATGTAAACAGCATATATTCAGTTAACATTTCGGATATACTCTATCCAAAAAGCTCATGAGCTTTAGATTATGACAGTTAAGACTCAGGCATTACTATCTTTCCTACAGTGCAGTATTTTAAATGCCAAACACCATCATCATTTCACAGGAACTACCATTCCTCTTACTTCTTTTCATTACAGTTTAAACTGATCAACTTTTGTTGACAGAAGCCTACTGTTCCAGTCTAGAAGTTTTTATTCCAGATCCAGATCTTCAGGTGCAGAATGGGCAAACAAGGGCCCTTGCACCCAGATCTAAAGACGCTAGCAAAACCATTGACATAGGGCCTTTATTTGCAAAAGGATGGGTTTTTTTCCACCATCCTAGAAACAGTAATCTGACCAGAAGGGTTTGCTTGTATAAGATGGACATTTTCTAGAAGACTAATTATAAAAGTAGACTGACTGGATCTCACAAAGCTGAACATCTCTGCAGTATGACATGAATCCACTAGTTTTCCATTTCTTCCATTCTGCCACTCTTATTTTTGGAGGCAAAAGAGCCAAAGACACACGTGAGTTGCCGGAGCAGGTGGCAGAGCTAGCTCTCCAAGTCTGCATGCACACCTCACTCACTCGCAGGCTGGCTCTGCGCAGGTACTTTCCAGCCACTGTCTTGTTTTCGCAGGTAGGAAACCTGTTGCACAATTTGGAAAGCAGCTGAACAATAAATAGGAATCGTGCGGGTCAGTGATATGGGGCTCAGTCTAGACCCACCCACAGCAGGCCAACTGTTTGAACTGGGAAAATAAATAAATAAACCAATGATCAATTAGGTGCTTAAACAACTCACCTCAATGTGGCCATTCAGAGCTGCATGGTGCAATGCTGTCCGCCCACCTCGGTCAGACACGTTGACGCTGCTCAGCATGGGGATGATGACTTCTGCACACTTCACTGCCTTGTTCGCAGCCGCCACATGCAATGGTGTCTGCCAGTTCTTGTCCCGAGCATTGACATCGGCTGAGTGCTTAATCAATACTTGCACTGCTTCCTGCAACCACAACACAGTCATATCCATAACCAAGCAGTTCAAATAAATACACGGCCCACCTTCTTGATAGCTCAATCATGTCACCTATGCATATTACGCATATCAGACATGGCCAGGAGGAGGAATAGAGAACAACATTATCAGGACTACCTCCCAGGCTAGTGAAATGGTATTGTTGATTCAAATGCCAGAGTACACATTACCTTTGCTGTCATTTAGAGCAGTGACCTCACAATCAAAATTTCCCAATTTGATTTTAGGGTGTACAAAGCTGCCTATGCAGAAAGCCCAATCTGTTTGGTTGATTAACCTTCAGTACCTCAGTCACTGTAACTGTGCTCTCACTGAAGAAAGGAACATACTTAGTTGAGCTACTGTTACAGAAATTATTTACAAAATGAAAAGCACATCATTTTGGACAGCAAAATCATATCAAATTGTTGCAAGTTTTAGTTATAAACAGGAAAAAGCAGAAAATAAAACAGAGTATGTGAAAAGAAAATTTTAGCTTTGCAAAAACATGAGAATCACAGGCAAGGGTTGATGCTGGTGTCCCCGAGTTAGCATTAGCATTCCTTCCCTCCCCAAGGGCTAAGCATAGGCCAAGGGTCTTCACTGCAACATCCATTCTGTCAGCCTGAGACCAAACAACATCTTTTAAGGTTAATTTTGTTGGTTAAAAGTGAATATTTGCCAGTGAGAAAATGTACTGCTTCTCTTGAGAGACTGTCTCGCTGGAGAATTCACAATCAGTTCTCTTCTGTTTCTATTCATGCATTTGCCATTAAGCAAGTCAGATGACAAAACAAGCCTCTCTCAAAATTACATTTTGTTTCTTCTTCCCTTTTTCCTCACAAACAAACAAAATACAAAGGAACCACTGGGACACAGTGGCATTCAAGTAGCCTTGTCTGCTAATTACAACTCAGCTGGTGAGAGAGCCCTAGTCCTACACAGTACCTTATTCTTTTTCCATACACTGAAAAGTTTTCTAGTAAGCCCAGCCAAAATGTTATTAATGAAAACCAAACACATACAGTGTGTTTAAATAGCACTTTTATATCTAGAGCAGCCCAAGAGAGTGCTCGCAGTCTGTATCAACAGTACATCCATTACTAGGATTTTTAGTTCTTTGTCCTCAACCCATCTTAGCAATTTCATTTTCTACAGCCATCTCACAAACTGTCCTCTAACAGATTTGTTCAGTTTGTGACACTGCATCTTTTACAGCACCAATAAGGACATATCAGTGTTGATGTCTCAACAGGATTTTGGTTTTTAAATTACAGGCCTACTATTTTAAAGTCATTTAAATGTAATTCACTGGAGACACACTCAGCTGGG
>KL286208.1:8529-24347 GCA_000699545.1 Podiceps cristatus | reverse complement strand
AGGAAAATTCATGCACTTTGACTCTTAATGAAGGAAAAAAAAGTTAAAAGAGAATTTTTAGAAGTAAACAGCAAGGTGTGAAAAGTCTAAACTAAAAATATTTAAACTTAAAAAAACCCTTTTACACATTTTTGTTTACATCTGCAAATCTGTTGCTCTATCAGATTTGGGATCAAAGTGTTAATATCCTTATGGAGCAGTTTTCATTGTATTCCTTTTGAAAGCATGAGCTCTTCCTTTTTATTAACATAATTTCTACACGTACATGCAGTCCACAGCTATGGCGTAAGCCTCTGTATTCAGTGTCTCTAGCTATCCCAATTTCCCAGAGTGAAATCTCTTTACTTTTTCAAATGGTATAGTGCTGACAGCTGATACATCCATTAATAATCCTGCACAGACACACCTGTTGATTTGTGAATAAACATTTAAATCCCTGAAGCCCACTTGAAAAATCATTAAGGCTTAAGTAAAAATGTGTTCATGCTTTTAATCAATCTATAAAAGGGTGCAAGGAGACAGCTTCTGTATTCTGTGAAAGCTTCATAGTAAAAGATTGATAAGGTGATCACTCCAAAAGCAACTGTGCTCACAAGAACTTCAAAAACCACACCAAGTCCTACTGGTCAACCTCTGGACCATGAATTCATCTCCAACCATCAATGTGAACTATGAATTCACCTGCTGCTATCTACTACTATCACTATTAGTTTTGTCCTACTATATTGAAGCTGCACATGTGTTAGCTTGTGTAATGAAGTAAAAGCAGCAATGAAAGAGCCTCAAAACGCTGAATCTTGTTTCAAAATTATTACCAAAAGTAGCAATTATCATATAAATTACAAAGAAAAAAGACCAGGAGAAGAAAGCTATGTGTGTTAATAAAATATATAGCAGACCATGAAAAGGCATCAAAGGCCGGCGCCTTCTGCTGCTGCCTCACTATTGCACCTGGGTACTCACGCACCTTGAGGTACCAGAACTGCCAGCACAGTGGAAGACAGTTTCTCATTGCAATTGGCCTTCAGCTGACAAAGAGTTAAAGAGGAGACACACACCCACAGAAAGACATACATTTTCTGTTAGGACTGTCACTGACAATATAAATCATGTAGTCTGACACATGCGAAAAAAAGAAACCAAGCACACTACAATTCCCACATCAGAAAGATTGTGGCTGTTTTTTAAGGTTTAAGTCTGACCTTTGTTTTCCAACATGGCTTTTTGTATTTTGCCTCATTACGGCATTCATACTCTATCAGATATTCCTTTCAGAGGGTTTCAGCGGATGCCAGCAGCTGGGAAGCTCAGCCAGCAGCCAAACAATGCCCAAGTTCAGAAGCGAGCCCAGGCTTCCTGCCTCCAGGCTTGGCAAGCGCTGGGACTGCTACGGAGGTGATTCAAGTCCATCAATCTCTGGAAGACAGCCACCCTCTGTCTCTTTTACAACCCCTCCCCTCGTCCCCAGCAGCCAATTCAGTCTGCTGTTGGGGTCACTGTTAACGAAGTATTAGGAGGATAAAAGTATACAGCGAGGTCCAAAATGGAAAGCCGAGAATAATGGTGCAGTTGAAAACACAGTCATGCCTGAGCTGCATTCCTGATAATTATTGCAGCTTCTTTTTGAGATAGCAACAGCAGAAGTACAACATGATGCCAGAAGATTTCTAGTTGTCAAGTAGAAGAAATATAGGCTAGCCCTCCTTTACGCATGAATTAAATGCATTAACAGAAAACCTAATGGATGCCTTGAAATGCAATTAACCAAAACAAACTATGTAGTAATAAGTGTTGGATCACATATGCATCCGCTCCCTTCTGGCACACATCCATATGGATTTATTCCTCTTTATTTCACCACTTGAAGATGATGTGGCCACTGTAGACCACTGTGGACTCTATCCCACTTCAGTCCTGGTCACCCACTCCAGCTGATGGTTGCTCAACAGGACTTGCTGTGGTAACATAAAGCATTCCACAAGGTGAAAATCAAGCACATTAAGGCTCAAAAGTAGCTATAACTAACTTGTAAAAGCTGGCCTCCAGCTGCAATGCTAAAGGCCCTGCACAGAAAATGCTTCCCCTGTCTGCGTCACTGTGCTAGATACTACAGCTCTCAATGGTTTGCTTTTTTCCCCAGCATGTAGTTTACCAGAGGTAAGTCAAATCTTACTCACTTCACTTCTTGAAGCAACTGCTCGATGGAGAGGAGTCAGCCACATATTGTCCTTGGCATTAACACGAGCACCTGCAAGTAAACAGCAGAGGTTACATCCATGCCTTGGGTGCGACAGTAAGAGCAGAGCTTTGCCGAACTGTTTCCTAGTAACAGGAGCTGAGCCCGTCTGTGGCACTCACTCTCAGTGCTCCCCACCACTCTCCTGGCACCCCGTTCACCTTGGAAGTGCTTTTCCAGACCCTGGATAGATAGGAGCTGAAGCCTGGTTTGGAAAGAAAGGAACTGGATAGGTCAGACTATTCTTAGGAATAGCTTTGTTTACAGGACAGAAAAGCAGCAAGACTTGTTGTAGCGGAATACATATGTATCCATGTTCATGTATGCCTATGTACATGCATGGTTTAGATCAACTGATACAGTTGGGGGAAAAAAGCAACCCTTTGCTCAGAGCACTGCTGCTGTCCTCAGACATAATGAAGGGAATGAGCCTGAACAACCATCTCATTTCCAGCTCCACCAGGCAGACCACTGAAAGATATAACCGCTTCCCTGCTTCGCAAATCCTGCTGGGATCAAGAAAACAGGACTGGGAAATGCTCAGGTTGAGGAGGAAACTGAGCACTTAGTACCTCAGCTTCTGTGGGTGTTATTCAGCAAACATCAGAAGAGGAGGGATGAAGGATTTCATTTGCCTTCATTTGAAGGATTTTCATTTTCATTCACCCATTTGCCTCTGTGGTTCAGCGCTAATGTGCACTCTGACAAAGCCAGCTGTGCAAGAGGATGGGTTTGAGGTGGCTTGCCAGACTAAAGGATAAAGGAAGAATGTTTAACAACTACAGCTATGCTGACTGACTGCAGACAAGACAAAAAAAAAAAAAGGGGGGGGGAGGATCCTGTACATTTGTGTGATAAAACAGATTTGTTTGAAAGAAATATTAAAGCTATTCACTGATGTGATACCCCAGAAGGGAAATCTAATGAAAAGGACTAAAGAAACTAATTTTAAAAGGGCTTAACCTGAAAATATTGTACACCTCAGGTCTGCAGGTAGCAGTACTAGTCAGAGACCAGCACACAGAAAAATTCTAGAGAAGCACAAGTGTCATGCACATAGCCTGAATGAGCCTCTAAACTTAATGAACAAAGGGATTCTTAAGCTTCATTTTGCACCATAACTTAAGTGCATACAAAAGCCTGTAATTAATAAATCACACACTCTGAATCAGAAGTACTTTCCGAGAGCTGTTTCTCAGGAATATT
Organism: Podiceps cristatus; assembly: GCA_000699545.1. Lineage (NCBI taxonomy): Eukaryota > Metazoa > Chordata > Aves > Podicipediformes > Podicipedidae > Podiceps > Podiceps cristatus. Next base: position 20,905 of record KL286208.1, on the reverse strand, counting down.
AAGGTGCTTGCCTCTGAATCACAGTGCTTACTGGGAATTCAGCTAGATAATCAGGGAAGAAACAAATTCTTTGGTATTTCCACAAGTTGGGATATAATTTTTTGGCTGCAAGAAAAAGAAAGCCACTCTTCTAACTATCAGAGGCAATCCTCCAAACTCACCTCAGAACCTGGTAGCTGGTGGTACAACCCGCCCTCTGGAAAAACACTCTTTAGAAAAAACAAGGGTTTCAAACAGTTTTCTAATTAATCCGTCTGAGTAAGGAAGCAGTTAGCTGCTTTTGTCTTCATGAGACGGCCATTAGGGTTGATACAGGTGAGTATCCTGCCCTTTGCCTACAGTACCCGAGGCTCTAGAGACAGGTAAGGCAACGACCTCCTCCACCATCAGGAACCTGAAAGACAGGAGGCTATACTGATTTGGCCTGGCAGGGGCCTCGGGGATGGAAATTGCCAAGATGAATTCCTAACGATTGCCACCAAATACCTCTTTTTGTGTTTCGAAATCTATTTTGTATTTGCCTTGGTTTTTTGCCTCATGTGCTTAACTAAAATTTCTTTTGGTTTATTTCTACCCATTCACTAACTCCTACAAGCAGATGGTTGCAAATCAGAAAGACTTAAGTGTGGAGTAGCAAAGTGTGACAAACATATCATTCCACAGTATTCAACAACTCCAGTGGCGCTGGTGAATATGAAGATGATTAGAAAACTTAGGGAAGTGTCTCTGTCAGTAGCTATTCAAGCCTTTCACCGATCCATTTATCCTTTGAGAAACTGAAATAGTTACCAATAAAGCAGCTAAAGAAAATAATAAGAGCAAAACAATACCAGTATAAATAAAATAATGCACAGCATGCTATCAGCCTTTTCTTCCTCAGCTGTTTTCCACATCCCTTTACCTTTCTGTGCTTTGGGGCTCTTTATGTGACAAAGCGAAATTGCTTTTACATAGCTAATTCAATGCATTGGATGAATATGTTTGTGATTTCTGTTTCTGAAGAGCTGCACGATTCAGCTGTTGCCTGTTACAGGAGCTGCTGTAGTGCACATTTTCTGAGTACCCATTTACTGAGTGCACATTTCAAAATGTTCCCTCCATACTGTCCATTTCCTTCAACAATATCCAGCTTTTAGGTTCCCAGCAGTTCCTTGCAGGCAGCAGTTAATGACAACGGAAAACCTTCACCAGCACTGATGCACTCCTTCAAGGACAGAAAATATCTGCCATTGTAAAGGAGATGAAGCAGGCGCACCTGTGGAGCAATGATCATGTTTTCAAAGGTGTCCTCTACACTTCACAAACTTGAGAGTCCAGGGGACAGCTCTTTGAAAGCACCGAGTAACACAGAAATCCAGCTCTAAAGACTAATTGCTCTAAAACTAATTGCTCTAATTGCTAAGGCACCTAAAATGAGCTGTGTCCAAAAATCAGAAGCTTAAATTTTCAAGTCCATCTCACAACATTTCCTCAAAGTCACCCAGAAATTCAGTCTCCCTCTCTTCACTCTGGACCAAGTACCTCAGCCACGTTTCAATACACTTCCTACAATACTCTGTGAATTAATCTGTGTATTTATAAGGACAAAGAGAGCTGATAACACACTCAAATTGGTGTATATGGTGCCCTTCATAGTACAATCTTCCTTGAAAAGATAAGCTGCTTTAAAGATTTCCCTTCACATCCTTTCAGGTAGCCACAGCACCCACCCGCCCCATAACATATCCACTTAAAAAAAAACTCTCTCCAGAGAAAAGCCTTTTCTCAGCCCCATCCTCCATACTCTGCCCTCAGGAGGGCTGGTACCCCTGGGCTGAGCTGTTGGATTTGCTCTGTGAGGCTGAAGTAGACAACATAACATACAATGTTACAGATAAAATCAACAGAGAGGAAACGTGCTGTAATCCACTCTTCTTTCATATGGATGTTTTGTAATCTTTGCCATCTTTCACTCTCTAATTTTTCTGCCAAAAGAGGAAATAAATCTGAAATCGCCACTGTTCTTTTGAGACCTGAAATAAACAACCCAATTCTGGCTTTCAGGAATAAAGTTAACATCTCTTTATCCTAACCAAAGTACAATTTTCCATCCAGCACATCTGCCAAATCCACAGGTCTCTAATAAATCTAAACTCTGCAGTCTAAATCTCTGAAATTAGGAATGGTCAACAGAGGAAGGAATCTCTACTCTTTAACCTATTAATGACATTATTAACGTTCACCTTTCCAACTCCTGCTATGAGAAACAGCAAGACACACAAAAATATAAGGAATGCCCCCCACTTCACCCCACACACGAACACAAGATACAAAGCAAAGTTCAGCACCAATAAAATATAACAACAGAGTAGTACCACCCAATCGGTAGAACTGGGACCCACAACATGAGAGCAACACACCACCATGCTAGGTGTGAGCACAGGAACCGGACACCTACATGGCAGAGACAGAAGGTTAGGCAGGATCTCCTCGGAGGCAAGTCTGAGTCACTGGCTAGGGAGAGAAATGGCCTGGGGATGCCACCACATGAGAGCACAGAGGTCCTGGGTCACTTATGGAAGAGAGAGGAGATAGTCCTGGGACATGCTCCAAACTTTAACCCAAGGGGATACTCCCAATCACCAAGGTCAGGAGTCTCGAAGCCATGGGAAAGGCAGAGAGAAGGCTGCCTCTCCAACCCACCTATTCTTTACCCCTCCATAGAGGAAGCCCTGAATCCGTGGCCAGGTTACATAGCACTTTCCCCTGCTGCCTACACAACAGGGATGGCCCAGAACCTGCTGTGCAGGTGACAGTCTCACTTCCAAATCTATGTGGCAGAGCTTACCAGGAACCCTTCTAAAGCATGCTGGGGTTTCTCCTTTTCCTCAGCTATTGTGCAATTTATGAAGGATGGATGTCAATACTGCATACACACCTCCAGTGCATAAACTTCCTGCCAAGGAGCTCAGAGCCTTCTGAAATACTAAGGCATGGTAATATTGCCAAGATCAGAAGCATCTTGCTGGGGAACAAGGGGTAAGGGACTGAGGTCAAACATTATGTCCTTGGGCACCAGCTCAAAGCCCAGGAGGGGGAGAGGCACTGGCATAAATGAGAATGGGGCTTGTATTTGCCCAGACAGTTCTTGCACATCCATGATTGTGTCATCATACAGAGTTTCATTTATGTAAGATGGTTACCCCGGTCCTTCTCCTTGACAGAAAGAAGGTGAAGAAGTGCTCAGATCTCCCAGCTTTCATGTAGCCTAGAAAACCAAAACCACACAGCACATTTCCCCAGTTTGAATCATATGATTATGGATCAGACCTTCGAACTGGTATAAATCTACCTAGCTCTGACATTTAATGGGCGAGGGTGATTCATACCAGTTGAGGGATCCGGCACTCTCTTTCCTGTATCAATTCCAAACAGACTTCATTTCGTGGCTACCTAGAAAGCCATTTCTGGTCTGTCTCCAACCAGCCGGGCAGAAGTTTTATTCATCAGACACTGTTTATTTGTGCTGCCATCGGTGCATGGGCCACAAATCTCAGAATGTGTATATTTCATTTAATTTCTATCCCGAGCCCTGTACAAAATGCAATGGGTTGCCACTCCTCCTAGCTTCTACTCATGCTGAGAATATTACTGTTTGACACCAACAGCAAGCACTTTTGAGTTTTCTCTCTGTGAAAACACCCTCTCATTTTAAGTCAGAGAACAAAGTTTTTCTGCTAATGTAACTAAATTTTATGATCAGATTAATCTTTTGTGATACACTTTTACTAATACGGTTTACTGAATTAAGAAGTGAAGCAAAGGGAAATGCTGCTGTTATCTTTGGAGCCTAATTCACAGAGAGATCACAATAACAAAGAAGTGTTTATAACAAGTCATAAATTTGCGCCTCCAAACCTGCAATACAAGTGCTGATGCTCATCATGAGCAACGATACTTCAGAGATTAGAGGACAATGAATAGGTAGAGTATGCCACAAAAGACTTGTTTTGACTCATGCTTGAGCTGGTTGGGAAAGATCCACACAGTTCCTGCAGACTGAACCCCAGCACAGTCCCACTGACACAGCATTCAGTTTTTAAAAGCTCACATTATCAGTTTTTCACACTCATTTGGATATATTAAAAAAAAAAAAAAAAACCACAAAAAAACAACAACAAAAAACCAAACCAAAACAAAAAAAACCCAAGATATATCACCTGCATTTTATGCTGTTGACCAGACAAACTCCATAGCCTGTGGACATTTTGGCAGTGATGTGCTGGAATTAAGTGTCCCAGAAGAACACTAGAAAGTCTCCTTCCCTCGTTAGGAATGGATAGAAAACAAGAGTGTTCACCAGGACGTTTTTGGTGCTATTGGGATTCAGGAAAGCAATGGGCAGAACAGCTTCAGCTTTCTATTTATGTGGATATTGCCTGTGTTACTTGCAAAATTTGAAAAAAGACTTTGCTCCTGCAATCTCCTCACACCACAATGGAACAGCAGTATGTAACAAATAACACACACTGCAAGAACACATGCACAGATGAAGTTCATTCACTTTTACCTCTTAGTGAAGAAAATCATGTTTGCATTGAGCATACTGAAAACTCACCCAAGCATAACCTGTCAGTGGAGGAATGTTCACTTAAATCATTCTGCTAGCATCAGGGTTACAGCAGAAAGGTCTGATGTATGATATATGTCCAACTGGTTACCCTCATTAAGCAATTAGACAATTCAACATGCACCCCCCCCACCCCCAATGTACAGAGGAAAAGCATAGCTACAGCAAACTGAATTATCATTTTCTGCCTTCTCCAGGTGTGGTTAGGCTGGTAATCCAAAGAAACATGTTTATGTCATCTGCCTGTGCCCGTTAGCAGCCTGACCTAACTTTGAAATTGGCTGGTGCTCTAAGCAGGGGGCTGAATCAGGTAACCTCTAGAAATCTCTTCCTGCCTGAATTATTCTAGGATTCGACATTGGAAATTAGAAGGTGCCTCACAATCACAGGACTGATAGTTTTGAAGTAACTTTCTAAAAAAAAAAAAAAATGTAATTTGTTTGTAGAGCAGTCTAACAATTTGTGAGACCAATGACATAGCAAGGTTGCTTGCAAGGGGTTAGATACTTGTACCATAAGGTTCCTTTCAATCCCACATTCTTATACCCCCATAAACTTTACCCTTACAGTTCTCCAGTTTAGAAAAACACCGCCTTTGTAATCTGCAAGCACATCCAGGAGTTTGCCCTGAATTATGTGTACTTCTTGAGAGACAGCTGCTTTATACTTTGTTCTGACACATTTTGGTCATGGTTTTTGTCATGACAACAGTTAGGAAATATTTCTCTAATTTTGTTTAGATACGTCCTACTGCACATTTTCTATTCTTCAAATCAACCTCCCAACTCTTAGAATCATGTTTCTAATGTAAATACCACTTACAATTCATTTAAACTCATTCATAACTTTTTTGCTATTATTCCATAATCATTTTTGCTTAACAGGAATTCTTGGCTTGTACTCCAGGACATGAACCCACATTTCAAATATGTACTTCAACAAGTTTCTGCATCCACAAATATTGTCAGTTTGAATGCTTTAGAAGCTTTTAAAAACTAGTTGCTTTGTTTATTAATTCCACTCAATCACAGTGCATGTTTTAAAAATCTATCACCAAATTTAAACATATTTTCTAAGCTTGCAACAACTGCAACCAGCTCTGTGAAACTCAGAAAAAGGCACTGCCCAAAGCTCACTCATATATACTTTGCTGGGTATTCCTTGCAGCTTTAAAATCAGCTAATTTACCAGTTAATAACAGTGAGGGACAGTACCTTACCTGACAAAATGAGAAGCTCAATGATGTCTGCATCCCCCAGGAATGATGCAACGTGAAGAGGAGTTCGTTTCTCAGCATCCTACAAAACCATACATTGTCCAGTTATTTTTGTTTATAATTAGAAATGCAATCTCAACCATAGAAAGAACAAAATTCAAGGTCTGAATAATACACTTGCAATAATCCTCAAGTTTTTATCACATGGTTCCACCAGACCTTGCAGAGACACTGTCTTTACTCTGAAATCCTGTTTACAGGTAGATCAAATCAAATCAAATCTAAAATGAGGAAAGATGTCATCCTTGGGTCTCTTTCGTAAACATTTTCCACAAGTGTAGCAGTGACATAATTCAGATGCTTCTGGACATCAGACTTTGTAATGCAGTTTGCATCAACAATATGACACCAGACCTTTCAGAAGGATCTCTCTGGAGAATGGTTTGGAACCATACACAAGGAAAAGATGCAGTCCTCTTAGTCTACAAATATTCTTGTACACATTTCAGCCTGGTTGTTCACAGCAGCCCAAAATGGGCTTGTACACCTTGATCAACCTCTAGACACAAATTAGAAAAAAGAAAAAAGAAAAAAAAGAAAAAAGAAAAAAGAAAAAAGAAAAAAGAAAAAAGAAAAAAGAAAAAAGAAAAAAGAAAAAAGAAAAAAGAAAAAAGAAAAAAGAAAAAAGAAAAAAAATTACCAGTCAGGTCTGTGTCTTTAAACGCAGAAGGATTGCTAATAATCATATATACAACTTCTGAAATACATCTACTTTTCTTTGATTTCTGTATTTTTCAGCCTTAGGGAGGCACATTTTCAACATCTCCTTTTCTAACTTCAAGGGGCTTGATTACAGTGTTTACAAAATACCTTCTTTTATTGCTTTAGTCAGATGATTCCAGAACATAGGCCTTACAAAGAAACTGCTAAACATTAATACAGGCAATGAAAATCACAAGAACTGCTAATACTGCTAATCGTGCTATCTGACCCGTTTCCAGTCCTAGATGTATTTCATTTCAGTTTCTTAATCACTAATACAAAAAAAGTTCTAAGACACTTACCAATCAAACTTATCAAATTTCAACCAACCAGCATTAAATACGGCAAGCCGGTAACAGATTCAACACTTCCTGCAAATGATACCAACACAGAAACCCTACTGGTATTTACACTCTCTCCCTGAAACATCTCTCTGAGCCTGTCAAATAAACTATCACTTTTAACATGCCCAAGAGGTCATCAACTGCAAGCTATTTTGGACTATCTACAAATTATGCTATAAATGTGGACAAATCAGTGCAGCAGAACCATTTGTCATGTGAATGACGGAAATTGTTTTCCAGCACTGTGAGGCACAGAGCCACTGGTCATCAGAATAAGTTACATTTCATTTTCCTATTTGTATGTTTTTTTCCAAACATACCTGATGTATGTAGTCCTCAAATTCTGCTGCAGTGGGGTTTGACCTTACATGTTGGGCATGCACATAAAACATTTGAAAGACAGCTCACGTGACATTCCAGCTGTCACAGGTCAGAGGGAAAGACACCTTACAGAACTTCATCTCCTCACACGGTAGGCAAATTAAAACAGTCTTAAGCAGTGTCCATCCAGCAGTGTCAGTTCAGGAACCAAAATCACAAACTGGATTCTCTCATATGCTCAGTTCCTAAAATGTAATCCACCATGGGCTAGCTTTTACAGGCTACATGAGCACATAGAAGATCTTTCGTAAGAATTACTTTGCATTACTTATCCTAAGGCTATCCATAGTGAAAAATATGCTAAGACCGATTGAACATTTGTACAAAAACAGAACTGGTTTTATTTATTTTTTTAGCTTGTCCATTTTAATGCATGAATCTCTCTTTAGCACAATGTGGTATTCGTAATAGCTATCATACCTGTCAGTGATAAATTTTGTGGCAGCTTCTTGCAGTGCAGCCAAGTTTAGCAACAGAACAGAGCAGTTTGAAGCTGAATGCTAACGATACAAGATCAAGCAATTTGATACATATCTCTCAGTCTCTCTCCCAAGGAACCAAGGCCATTCAGTGCTTTACTGATCATAAGTAATATTTTGTACTAAACTGTAAATCTGATAGAAATTTGATAACTGAGGGAGAAAAGGACATGAAACAGAAAAGTAGAATTTTTATCCTTCTGTAACAGGAATAACTCTGTAAGTATTCTCAGCTTTCACTTTTTAAAATCAATGCAAAATCCTATCAAATTAAGAAAGAATCAAGTCTTCAGAGAAAGATGGGTTTAGTCACAAAACTGAATTTAAGCTTAATTTCTTCAAGAGGAAAAAACTCCAAATGTTTCTCCATTTATCACAACCAGGCACAAATCAGTGTTCATGATTACATGAACTAGCAGACAACAAAACCCAATGTGCGGTATAGAAAATTTAGAACACATAAAAGAGCCCTATAGGCAACGTTTCACAAGTTTGGTGGGGAGAATTCCGCACACAACGCCTGCAGCTGAGGGTGCAGTTGAGCAACTCAACAGAGGAACCTCCTCAAGTTCCTGTTTATGCACCAGAGGAACTGGGGCATCTGCCTATCTGTCCAGCCACACTCCTTGCGTCCTCCTCAAAGCCGTGTACTGCTTCAGCGAGACACATGGCTCACTGGCTTTGCGTCTGACCATGCACTGATGTCTATTCAGCTACAGATGTCCTTGTGGCATGATGGTAGGAAAAGGAGTACAAATAAGTAAATTAATAATTATCTAAAGACTGAAGGCTACAAACAGAGGGAATAAAATCTGTCATTTCAGGTATAGGTCTTGCAGTACCTCAAACCTGAATATACATTATCAAGGCAAGGGAAGGAGGTGGGGGGAAGAAATTATAACGGGATTAGAAATAGCATTAAGACAAATAATCAGACCCGCTTCAAGTGCAGTTCTCAGAGGAACAAAAGGTCAGTAAGAGATAGTAGATAAGCTAAACAATGGGTAGAAAATCATACTGAGATGAGATAAACAATCTCTCCCCAAACTGTATTAGTGACTTATATTAGTTCACATTAAAGATGATGCTGCATGTTTACATTACCTGTACACATTTTTTTTTCTTTTTAAATACGGATAAAGGATATTAAGAATTTAGCAAACAGGCAATCAAGGACAGAAGGCCTCAGCAAGAAAAACACTCAACACATGCTTAAACTGTTCAAGTGATCTCAGTGACCCTGATAAGGCCCTTCACAGGCTTAAAGTTAGGCTAGTCCTTAAGTGCTTTATTGGATCAGAGCCTTAGAGTACATGAAGAATAGCAGAACAGTCACTCAGACAAATCATATCAGCATACGTAAAATATTCAGGCACATTAAGAAAAAGGCCAACAGTTTCTCCTCAACACAAGCTACATCTCAAAGGAGATAATGGATTTGAACTTTTATATCAACTGCAGCTGTTCAGATCAGATTTTGGGGACAGGGTTATTTACTATCAAAATATAATTCCAACTGCCACAGAAAATAAATGTTGTTATCCTTTTTTTTTGGCACCAAACTGCCCGAGCAGCCAACAGGAATAGTTCAGCACAGGAGTTAATGGACCACAGAAACTGAGTTAATGAAGTTTCATTGGTAAGAAGTGTTGGATCCCCACCACTTTCAAGCCAGGGATCTGCCTGGGTAGCAGAATAAACTAAACTGTATTACAGGCCCATGAATGGCTACAACTTCCATTGATACAAGTCTAACCAAAACCATAACAGAAACAAACCTCCGGCTGATTCGCTCCATTTACTGTTGTTACATCTGAATACATCTCATTTAAATAGCACAAAGTAGGTACTCCTTTAAAAAATGCCAAACATTCAGATACAACTTGACTTCGGCAAAATTAAATATCGGGAACTGGTTAGGAACTACTGAAGAGGCAAAAGCAAATGAGCAGCTACTTCTTGGGCTATATACAACTGTTCAGAGCCAAGAGCTGATGCTGTACAAAGAAAATCTCTGCTGCTTCAGGATTCCCTCCCTCTCACAGATTCTTTTATTAAAGCTTGTAATTCACAAAGCAAATCGAAATGCTTAACTGTGAGCACCAGCTGGGAGGTGAAAGTCAAGCTGTGTAACTTATGCCTGCCTGGTGCTCTTTCTTCTGCTATTACCAAGCACAGAAATTCCCATCTGAAAACGCAGATCTGGGTTCCAGCACCACTCATCTCCAGCCTTCAGTTTAGCCTCAGAAACAAAGATTCTTCTGGACTGAGTCTTTAATTGCCAAGTGCCCGTGAGGTGGAAGAAGCAAATACTTTGATCTTCTAGAGACAAGAAAAATTATCTTCCCTTTCCCACCCCATCTACCACTTTCCTTCCATGAGGCTGACAGTAACTTTCATGCTAGAGAAAGATAACTCTTAAAATTAATTACTAATCCTAGATTGAGACTGTAGAAATGTATCCTAATTAATGGAAATATTTTAATGCTTATAGCAGTGAGTTTCCAATGTAAGGATCAAAAGATATACTTAAATAAGTCCTCCATTTTTATAGATGCAATAATGACATTTGGCGGTGAGGGGCTGATGGCATGGGAGCATGCCTCGCTCATGAGTTGATGGGAAAAGCAGCTTTAGAAAATTCAGGTATCTCAGGCTGACGTTGCTGCCTTTGAAGAAAATGAAGCAGCTACAACCAAACCCTGCCATAAGCTTTTAATGGCCCATTCATCCTTAACTGTCTCAAACATTTTGAGGACACTGATAACATGAGTCACCAGCACAGATATATATAACTTAGTACCCACTCATAGCATGCTGTACAAAGCAACTCAGAATATTTCAGATTCTCAGTAAACTCCAGCAGAATTTTCTTCACAGTTCAAACATCATCTTTACAAATTTTTTTTAAAAATTACATTTATTTTCTAAAAGGAAAAATATTTATTCTAAATAACAGTCATGATGGTTACCTTGCGTCGCAAAGATCAATGCAATTTTGTATTCAGTTTCCTTACATAACTGAGAATTGTTCAAAATTCCCTTCTGTAGCAAAAAAAAAAAATCTCCATCACTTCCCACTTAAATTAACAGCATATCAAACAGCACTACTAGAGGCTAAATACCCACTGAAAATACAGCTATTACCTAGCACTAAACTGTGTCAAAGCAGAAGCCTTACAAAGTTCTTGACTAAATCCTCCAGAAGACTTTCCAGCACAGCAGAATTACATCTAGAAGAGGAGCATTTACTTCCAGGATAGCTTTATTCTCCTGCAAGACTCCACAGTGCCAAAAAGATGATCATCATTCCTTGCACAAGAAGAGATGAGGGACTGGTTCCCAAGATTAACGAAACACCACATTACAGTCTCTCTTAGTCCCAGGTCAAACATGTCACTCCAAACTGAACAACAAACTGGTTTTCACATTAGCTATCCCAAGCATGCAAAGCCTTTCAGACTCACAGTCCTAAATGTGTGCGTACTTGTACCCTCAAGCACTCACACCACCTCAAAAAGCAAGCTTAGCAATATTACAGAAATATATACAACTTTTGTGTGTGCGTGGAGATCTGGATAAAGCCCGAGTCCTCCTAACAAAGGCAGTTCTGCAAATCTGTGCCTTACCAAGTAGGATAATGCGAAAAAAAGGTAATAAACAGCATACACCCCTCCATAAGGACTTCCTTCTTGCCCTCCTTATCTTGTAGTAAACCACCCTCTAAGTACACCTGCCATTTTCTACCCTTTTAAAAAGTTGATTCCCCTCCTGTTTGTACGCTCCCTTCAGACCAATGAGGTCCCCCCGCAGCCTGCTCTTCTCTAGGCTGAACAAGCCCAGCTCCCTCAGCCTCTCTGCGTAGGGGAGGGGCTCCAGCCCTCTCATCATCTTCGTGGCCTCCTCTGAACCCTCTCCAACAGTTCTACATCTTTCTTGTATTGCGGGCCCCAGATCTGGACACAATACTCCAGGTGGGGAAATGTCTACCTGAAACTAATCTGGTGGCCTGGGTGGTCCAGCCCAATATCCCCAATGTTCTGGGAAAACAGGCTGCTGAACACTGCCCACAGAGAGACCACATTTCCCACAGAAATAGTGCGCATTCAATACTCAGTGGTAGGGAATCACTCACGGCCAGCCGAGTATAACCCTGTCTATGCCCTCAGCGTGCAGAATTAGCATCGTGTTCCCCCAAAGGATAGCTAGGGACTGGAGGGGTCAAGGTGACTATTACAGTGACAGAATGAACTAAAACCACCCTTCTAAGCCAAACAGCTAAAGCTTTCACTTTGTTGTAAAATAGAAGTCACAACTATAGCAGCATCCAGAACGTAGCCATCGCCATTAACATACACTACCCAGCTTGGAAAGATACTGATTATTTTACCAGACAAAATAAAAAGTAACCTTCTAAACTTCTGATTTGCTCTAAACTCTTTCCTCTGAGATCAATTTTCTCTTAGTAAGTATGCATATACACCCCTAATTTTGCAGTTTCTCCACGTGCTTTTTTCTTCTGCGTCCAAATACCTCTCTTGCTACAGATTCAAAAAAACAATTTTTAAAACTTCAGAAATCCCCA
>KL286206.1:0-19566 GCA_000699545.1 Podiceps cristatus | reverse complement strand
TCCGATTCCACCATCTAGCCATTAAGGTTTATAAACTGCTCCATTATTACATGAAATAAATAGATTCCTCTTGATCAACTTAGCAAAACTCATTCTACATTGATGAACTGCTTCCTGCAACAAAGAATGAGCCTCTGACAGAAACTCATGTGAGAACCTGAACCATACCTAGAGAGAAAGAGGAAATTATGGTCAATCTGTCTTTCAAGTCACCTAAAAGTGTATTGGGCAAAGCAATGGAAAAAATATGACACCAGGAACAATCCTGCTTTGGCAGGGCAATGAATCAAGTTATCTATGATCTTCATCATCATCTGCTGTTGAATTACATGAATTAAAAAAAACAGTATAAATACACTGTAATTATTAAGTAAAAAAACTTACCCTGAAACTATTGGTATTTCATTTAATAGATCAGAAAAGATAAATTATTTTGAAACCAGATTCTGATACTCCTGTTAATACCAAATAGTAAATCAGTCGAAATTCACCTAATGTAATAACTGTGAGAGAATATCTGAGAGGACACTGGCTTAAGTATGTAGCTGTGAAATTACAGCTTGATCCTGAATCAAGAATAAATACCAGAAAGTTCTCTAGTTTTTAAGGTCATTTATTTTCTTATTGGACTTTTCTGGCACTCTGCAGTTAGCTATTACATTTTGAATTATGTCTTCACTGAATAAAGGAAAATGAAAATATTAATAGTTGAATTCTTCCATCCTACGAAGACAAAGGAGTAGAGAGAACAGATGTGGAGAGGACTAACTAGTACTTGCCATTCATCGCTGATGTCCCTGAAGTGTTCATTATTTTCTTCTGATCTAAAGTAGACTATAATATATCAGCCTTTTAAATACACAAAAGTGATGCTGGAATCAAGGGATAGTGTTCTTCAGAACAGCATAAAAATATGGTCACAGTCTTGTACTGCAAAATGACAGAAGAAATTCCAAGTTTGGGAAAAATATAGTTCTCAAATATGCCAAATAATGCTGTGTAGTACAGAAAGTATCAAAAGAATAATATAATCTGAGAGAAGAATTACAGCTAAAGACACTGTTCAAAAACATTGTAATTAAAACTATGCTCATTAATAGCACAGGGCCAAAATCTCTCCCATGGACTCATGAGTAAATCGGAGAGGAAGTATCTGATCCATGTTTATTCAAATAGTTCCAAAACAGAAATAAAAAAGCTTTACTTCAATGAACGACACCTTCTGGGGAAGTCCATTTTACAATAACTTTATCCACACTTTGGGGTACCACTGTTTTGGAGCCAGTATCACGTCCAACAAAAGTCCTGCTTACTTCAGTGATCTCTAGGGTCACTGCAGGACCACACAGTTTCTAATTAACCTTATTTTCTTGCTATCAAATCTTTATCTTCCTCCTGTGATCAGTCCTGTCCAAATCATTGAAAACAATTGCACAAACACACCAAACAATTTCAACCATTAAGTCAACTGAAAGATTACTGTTAATTTCAGCATGTGATCCTCCATGCTTTTTCAAAAATATTTGTGATGTAGTCTGTTTTCTGTAGTCAAGATATAGGCATAAATTACTCACGATTGCCTTGTATTAAGTAGGGACTAGATTACCCTTTCAGCAGAAAATGCTGCATAAATGGGAGAAAACGTCTCTAGGAATTCCCTTGAGGTGATACCTCCACACCAATACAGAAATAATTAAAAAAAAAAAAAAAAAATCACAGTTCAAAATACAGAACAGACAGTGGAAATAAATTCAACCATGGGACACATCCCAGAAACCAGAGGCCATCAATGCAAAGCTGCTGTATCTCTGTAACAGTTCTTGCCCCTGTTACCGAACAGTAGTGGTGGTCAGTATGTTATTTTGGATGACGGAGACGTTGCAGCAGTGAGCAGCCAGCTAATTAATAACAGGAATTGGGCAGCCTGTCTTGAAATAAGAAACTAAGCTTTCGTTAACTACTTTTCTCATTACATTGTGTATGCCCTGAGGGAGATTAAAACAGAACCCACCTCTGCAGGTAGTTACTGCATTTAGAAAGGGTCTGCAGTGCCAGAATGCAAAGCAGCGGATCACTTCTGACCTTTATGTAGTTACATGATCACCCAGCTGTCAGCTCCAGTCAGTAAGCTCCAGTGATAAGAAATCAGCTTGAACAGCCCGTTGGTGATCATGTTCCGCAAGTTTTGCTGCATTTATAACACAGTAGCAAAAAACCTGTATTAGAACTGACATGACAGTCCCACGGAGTTGTGCGGGCTCTCCAAAGAGTGAGAATCTTAGCTTTTAACATCTATACAAAAGATAGAGGGTCATGAAACAGTGATAGGAGGGAAACGAAAAATGGTGGCTGTGTTTTGGTTGTTTTTCGACAAACAACTAACTTGCCTTGCAACATTGGTAAGGGCACTCTATTAAAAAAAGGTGCCTGAATGTTGTCAGTTTTCATGTGCTACCAACTACACAGCAAACAGCAGTTCAGTGCGATGCCTAGCATGTCTAACTTAAACAGAAAGACAGCACCAACCTCCTATGGAAGAGATTTATGATTGCCATTATCTTTCACTTAAAAGTTGATGTAGGACCAGACTGTTTCTCTGCAAAGGCAGAAAGAAGGTGGGTTAAAGTAGACACACAGAAGAAGGTCATAAAGGAGGAAACGTTGCCCAGTGATGAAATCACTCCCCCAGGAGCCGAGACTCCTGATTTCTATTTTTGGCATTCTTGTTGTCACAGCGTTAATACCTTGGGAGGACAATATACGATATGTGATGGGGCTAGCTTCCATGATTTTACCCAACACCATACTTACAGTCATAAATAGCTGCACTAATTACAATATAACTACTCATGGAGCACCGGGCAGTCAGATCCTGCTTCAGAAGGGTATTAACGCACACAAAATACTTGGAAAGCCTGAGACTAGTTGGCTGCATCGCTGCAAGGTAGCGTGCAGAGCACTATTACTGGTAGTTTGATGAAAAACAGAAAATGATCCCCTTGTTGCAACAGATCTGAGTATTTGCCATAACGCAGTAACGCATTTTATATCAGACAGGGAAAATGAAGGTGATTCAGTACAACATGAAGTTAAACTGGAGATAAAAAGCACTGAAAAAAGAAAAATCTGTGGAAAAACTTTCACAGCTACCCTTCCTGCAATGTTTCAGTAACTTACCCTTTCCTCACATAAGAACTTATTAATTACAGTCTGAATATCCCCTGTGGATAGTTATCCGTGTCAGATTTGAGGATATTAGATTAAAGAAAGACCTTATGCTACTTGTGTAGAGTGTGAAAATTATCTTCCCACCCCCTCAACACCTTCCTCAACTCTCTCTCCGGAGCTCCTGCCTCAGAAACAAATCACAATGGCTGCACTATCAGATTGAGTGCTACACTGGTTTTGTACTATTAGTTGCTGATATCTAAAAATGCCTTTTCTTTTTTAAAAAAAGTCACCACTGGCAGCCACATATCAAAACCTAATTATCAGGGAGCCCTGTTGGTACGCTGTACCCTATGGTTCTTGAAAACTAAACACACATTTTGGGAAGTAGCCAATTATTTATTTCTAGTCTTAGATTTAAACCCTTACCCCTTTGATACTCTAACACTTAGTATGTTTCGTATATAACAACTTTCATCTACAACTCTTAAAGCACTTCCCAAACATACCTCTGTGCAGCAACACCACACATCCCATGGGAAATATGCCATCAGAGACAAAGGGCTAGATTTCAAGATGTCTTGCCGTATTTAATATTGATGTGGGTAGGTCCTAATGGTAGCCTTCAAATCAGTCAAGGCTAGCTGCCTAGACCTTCTGATAATTACATTGAGCAACAATCTGTGTTTGGGTTTTTTAAAGATCCTGAAGTCTTTTCAAATTTGTTCATTTACTAGCCTGTTACACAAGGAACTTGACAGAAGCAGCAGGACCATTCTCCTCACGTCCGTTCAGTTACTCCTTTCTCTATGAAGAATTAAAAGATCTTAAAAAATGGATCTTTGATAGGAACAAAAGTTTCTTTCAGGGAACTACATTTGTTTAAAATACATTTTTCTACATTCCTCTTTGTGCCACTGGAACAGACGCACACCTTAAATGAGACTGTGCCTCTGATACCTGAAGCAGTTAGAAATTTTCTGTGGTTCTTTGGGGAAAGATCTGCAGGAAAATAGGCAGAACGGCTTCCTCTATACCAGGACACTTCTACTGATTAGTGCAGAGTGTCTTCATACCTGAGAGCCAACACCCTAAGGAAATTTTAAAGGAACATGTCCCTAACAGGTTTCATCACATCACTTTCCTATGCCTTTTCTACTTGTGCAGGGGGAAATCACAGCACTTCTTTCCCAGGAGCTGCTTATGTGATGAGAAAGGGAAGGGCTATTTCATTAGGTCTGCTTTGCTCTGATCTGCCATGTGTACAGCTCATGCCTCAGGTCATTCTATTTTGGTCTTTTATTCCTGAGGTTACTTTAAAATAAGTGGTGTCGCTTACATCAGAGAGGAATCAGGCATTAGGATTTCTCAGCCTATTGCCAGATGAGCTACTGAAAACTACCACCTCCACTTCTTGCCAAAATTTCTTTAACAAGTTCCAAATTTCTTTCACTCCTCCAAGCCTGGAAGTCAGGTGTCCTGCAACTTCAATCATGAGAGCAGCAACATTAAGTTAGAAAAGATGCTGGATGGAACAAGACTGGAAACACTGAAGAGATACCTAGCAGAAAGTCACTGGGAAGTTGTGCACAGGTGTGAAGAGCACAAAGCACTGTTTTCATATACATACATATAATTGAAGCGACAAGAGACAGGCATGATGTCACACATATCTGTCCAATAAGTTTAGCATGGGAGAATAGGAATGCTAGCAAAATTTCCTTGTAGATAAAGATAGACCAGATAAATCTATTTGATCTGAAATTAGGTAAGTCAATAAAATTCTAACTACCAACATGAAAATGTGGTGGTTTTTTTTTTTTTTTTGTGATCAAGAAGCAGAGTATTTCTACTTCTCTACTGAGCCAAAGTTCAAGGGATGACACAGTCCCAGGACAAAAACACAAAGAAGATCTCACTGGATGTAAAGCTGGATAAAAACAGATTGATTACCCATAAGCAGCCAGCTAAAATTAACCTGGAAAGGTGCAGTAAGATGAAGGAAGGATTTCAACAGCCTAAAAGGAAGAGTGGAAGATGTTGAATTCTCCAAAAGGGGAAAATTAAGGCAAGATGAACATATGGAGTTTGAAAGATGAAGAAAGGTGTAAGCTCCTGCTGAGAAACAGAAAACTGAAGACGACAGTATTATTAAATTGCCAAAGAACATCCAAAATAAGAGTAGTGTGGTAGTTCCTGCCAATTGGTACCTGACAACCTCCATACTGAAAACTATTAGGTTGTGTGGCAGAATCGGGAAATCAAGTGTGTGCTTAAGACAACAGCATGTTAACAGTGATCCTAATCAAGGACACAAGGATTACATCTGAAAAGAGGAAGCACCAATTACAAATTAATAAGCCTATTGTGATAGGTAAAACATTCTTCAATTTAAAGAAAACCTCTGAGAAAAAGATTTTACATGCACCATTTTTGGTGAACTGATGCCTCCACCATAAGATAACAAGAGCAGCTAATAGACCAATTCAGAAAAAAAGAATAGTACAAGGCGACTGTCTGAAGCCATTCTTAGCTTTGAAAGTCTCTTCTGGAGAATGGTGTGGAAAAGAATAAAAGGCAGAGTTGCTGAACCACCTGAAGGTTATAGACAATATACCCTACCTCCAAAATTTGTCTAAGCAAGGAAAGCCAGCAGTGGCAACAGCTAAATGAGCAAAAAGTACAGTTCCTCAGAGCATTCAGAAGGATGGGGACAAACAGTATAACTTTCAAAAAAGCACCAATTTCTTCTTCAAATACCTATAAAAGAAAGAATTATGACCTTGTTGTAATCAAAAGACAACCCAAACAGAAGATTTAAGGTATTAAATACTTATTTGGTACTTCACTAGAATGCCTAGACAAAGGTGCCTCCTGATTATGTTGTTCAAACTAGACCAGAGTCATCTAACAACAGTACTCTGCATTTTTAACAGTCTGGATCTTCAGCAACTGCACATGCATTTTTCCCCTCATTTCATCCCTTAAGTCAAATGATGCTAGTACTATTACTCCATTTAACAAACGGAAAGATTTAAGATGGATAAATTGGGTAACTTGGCTAAAGCCATGCAAAAAACCCCAAACCATAATCAGACCTTGTGGGTAAGACCACACTCTAACCAGCTTTGTCTCACTTTCTAGCAAAAGAAGTCACCATTCCTTCTTCTGGTATAGTTTGTCATAGATATAATTTTCCCGTGCCTTTTAATACACATTTAGAAATATTCCAACAATTTAAATTTGGATCCCTCACTGAAATGCATAAAAACTGGCTTTTACGGAACACTTAGAATTCAAAAAAATCTTCCCCTACTTTTTAAGCACTTTGATTCAGCACTTAGGTAGCTCTTTGCAGCTGCAAACAACTCCAACTATGTGCAGAAGAGGATGCTGGCTTTCACTTCTGAAACTTCACATGATGTGCTTCTGCCTTCCTACTCACGAGCATTCCTTTGACTTCTCAGCACCGCTGTTGGCATGCTAAATGTCGAAAGACACTTGTTTAAATAAGAATCTTACTTTGCATTTGCTTTTACAAAGGCTTGATTTTAAGCAGTATACATCTAACTAAATCTAAGCAATTAGCACATGCACATTAAGGATGAATAAAAAAGATGAAAATAGACAAAAAAGGTTATATCACAAATAGAGTTTAAAAATGCACTTTAGGTAATCACATAATTAACAGCACAGATACAGAAATAAATACACAAGTCACACTGTGTACATTTGTAACATTTTCTATACTGACTTAATTTCCAGTATGAGGATCTTTATTTACAAGGACCTCTTTAGCACAACGAGGTGGTGCTGTCTCAGCTGCAACCTCACCTTTGAAGACAGATTAGAGTTTAAAAATTCAGTTTGGCCTCTTTCTTGCAAGAAGCTCAACTCCAAAACTGAGTCTCTCCTGAATTTCTATAGGTTTCTGTACTCCATTTACTATTTTCAGTTCTGTTCCTGAACAGCAAATAGTTGAAACAAAGTATGACCTTTTTACTCACTTTAAATCTGACCTAGAAATGCACAGCTGAAATTCAACAGCCTGATCCTAAATCTAACTGGAGATAGGGGTGGTACGGCGACTCATTCTGCGGAAAGACTAACCCGCCGATGTAAAAGCATTGAGTGAATAGCCAGGTCTGGTGCTTGGTTTTAGAAGTGGAATTTAGTTCTCTACTTTGCATGATCCTGGGCTAATCTCAGTGGCCATCTGTATGGGAGGGGGTGAGATAAGGGCATTTCCCCACCTCAGATAGTTGATATGTGGTTGTCCCCAAAACCACGACTCATTATGGGTAGTGAGGAACCAGAGGCTAAATAATTAGCCACCTAGAAGTATGGCAGCTCTTGTTGCTGTGTTTGGCTAGAAACCAGAGGAAGCCCTACGCATCCTGCACAACCAGGTACCTGCTTTTTTCTTTTGGCCAGTACTTATGGACCCTCTTAGTCTTATAGCATGTCTACCTTTATATCAGATTTACCTATCTAATTTTACACAGTATACCAGTGCACTTTTATACCACCTATCAAACAAGGTCATACTCCCAAACTTCCTCCACTTAGTGGTGAATTCCCCACCACACTTGACTGTATTTAATTGCACCCATAAGACTTTTTTCACCTACATTGTACATAATGATCTCCTACCACCCCAAAAGAAATATTATTGCTTAGTATTAGGAATAGTAATCAAACTTGTCAGGGCCACATCATCAAGTGGAGTGAATCACACATATTCAGTGACATCAGCGTGAACAAAATGTTATCAAAACAACTCAGCAGGAAATAATTGCAGCATCTCATGTGCTACTTGAAGAGATGACTAAGTAGCAACAAGTGTTTAGGTATACTTTACTGAAGACACAACACTCTCCTTGCAGAAATAATTAAAAACAAAGTTGTAAAAATTCTCACTTGGTGACCCACATCAAAACTAGAAAAATGCATTTTTTTGATTGTGAAGACTGATCTCACTCTATTATTATCCTTCGACGGGTTCTTAATATAACATTCTGTGACTACTGTCCAATGTTAGTAGTAATAAATGGAGGCAAGCACAAACACACCTAACTGTTAGTTGGCTCTGTTGTTACTTCTGTACTGTAATGTCTGCTTTGGGAGGGCTAACTTCTGAAGCTAACTCCTTCAGGATTTAGCTCATGAAGGATCAGTGACTTCTACCATGCTCTTGTGTAGCAATGGGGGAAAAAACTTGGATTGCTAGCCGCCATCTCATCTTTTTACTCCAGGCAGTACTGGGAAACAGTGCAAAGCAGAGACAATGGATCAAAAGGGATGAAATTAGAAAAGACAGTTTGGCTGCTTTCAGTTCAAGTGGAAGTATTATGGAAAACTGTTTCAAATTATGTCACACAGGGCAAGTGTCACTGCAGTTAGTAAGAACTTACTGTGCCAGAAAACATCAGGACAAATTACGCTGCAGGACAGGCGAGCTGTATGTCACCCTCACTTCCAAAAGGGAAAGGCTTCCCCCCACTGCCAAGAAGCTGCTTCCGAGTCAATTTAAATCAAACTGCTCTTACTCAAATCAAAACAGCATGGAGGGAGTACTATAGTGACATTATGAGCAATTCTTGAGATCCCTCCCTCCTGGCAGGGATGAAATGCTTTGATTCTCCACCACCTTAAACCACAGTCACCTCAAGGCTATGGAGTTGTATATGTAAATAGCTGCTTGCAGGTTGTTGAAGCCACTGCTTACCATCCTGATGGAAAGGATCCTGGGTATTTACTCATCTATTCTTTCTCACCTCTTCAATTATATACTCTTTACAGAAAGGTACATTTGCAATTTATGCTGGACCCAGCATGGCACCCAGCCCAGCTGAGGCCTTGTCAACACTTGGGGTCCCTCAGCACTACTAGTATAGCAAAGAATAGGATCATCAAATTCAGCGCACCAGAAAGAAGACAGGGCTAAGTCATAAGAAAAAAATATTTATGTTATTTAACTATAAAGAAATCTTTCACTGAACTGTGAACTCCTAGCAAAATGGTTTTGATTCAGCTATCCTGAAGTTTGAAAATAAATGTCTCAGTTATACATTATCAGTGCTTCAATATAGAGAATAAACACATCTATGTTCTGCAGAGAAAAAAAAAAAAAAGCTACAAAATGTTTTGATGGGTTGAAGGAAGTTTTTATTCAGTTTTGAATGTTAATATATGACTTCACAGAAGTTTTCAGGTGCTGCTTCTTCAGGCTTTCATTTAAAACAGATTGCTAAAAAAAAATATTGAAACTTGCATAGCTTCTGTTAATATCAGAATATCTGTGTTGGGTATAAACCAGGAGGTAGTCTGTTCCTTCACTTCCTATTCTTTGTTCAATATTTCAATCATTTCTGACAAAAAAGGGTAAATACACCTAGAAGGCTATCAAAAATAATGCCCACAAATAAGGGGAAGTATAATAGTTCACAGATTTGAGGTCTGGCTTTGATTTAAGCCACTATTACCTCCAGCTCTTTATTCTGTCCTACAGGCACAGGCCATCATCCCAAACAGAAGAGTCACTACAGTTGACTATCTCAGCTGCTTTAAAGCAGAGAGTGAACAGCACTGAAAGAGCAACAATATTTTATGTGAAGACCAAGACCATATGCAGAGGTAGCTGGGTTGCAAGCTCACGTTTCCACACAGACAACTCTGCAGGGATGACAGCCTTTGGCAAATGAAAACTAACAAAGCAATTCTGAGGCTGTAACAACATTTTTGCTGTGAATAAGTGCCTATAAATCCAGTTAACTAAGACACTGCAGATGCTCTGACCCTGTACATTTTTCTTAGCTACTAGTACCAGTTCCTTTCAGAAAAGACTCAATTTGTGTGCAACGCTGTCATTGACTCCTTTTCTGAATGGGCAGGCTTGAGCTATGTCTGTGTAAGCAGAATTTCCCTCTGTGTATTCATTCTCCATCCCCAGAATGGCTGCTGCAAGAATGTAAATCCTGTTTGGAAGGATTACTTGCCATGCAACAGTCAGAGGCCCTGTCCAAGGCTGAGCTACTTCCCGTGCCAGGGAGCACAAACTCAGATGCTCCAATTCAGAGGAGTACATGATTAAAACAGGCAAAGTGGCAACACGGAAGAGTATTCTCATTTCGCATATGCGGAACCAAAGCTGTCATTTCCCCCCCTACCTCAATATTAGGAATTTCCCCTAAAGCTGGGGATTTCATGAAATACCAGTATAAATATGTTCAAACAAGCAAGCACAGACCGGGCCAGCATTTATACTTGTGGAAGCTGGCAATAAGTGGTGGCAATACAGATTCCACTGGAGCATTTATGGGTGGACACACCAGGGGTCACACAAGCATCTAGGAGGGGAAATAACACTCTTTAGAGAAGTGTCTGCCATCTAGACCAGATCTTACAGATTTTTCTGGTCTAGGTACATTCTTCCATAACAACAATTATGGAAAATTACTGGAATGCCCCAAGTACTCAAGAGTTTTTCCTTGTAAATTGTATTTGCTATTGCTTATCTTTGCATTTTCTAAATACTTCACACATTCCATTCCTGTTATTTCAGACAAGGCAGCACCTCCTGTTTCTATGGGATACAGTACCACAGTGTTACATTCCCCACCTCAGGAAAAGGATTTCTTCAATTTAGTTCTTCCACAAAAGAAGAATGAGAGCATTGTATATCATATTTGTGAAAATGGCAGACTGGTAACACTGGACGCTAGCAGCCAATATTTCTTTACAGAATAGAAGCAATGGCAGTGCATTGCCCCAGTACAGATACTTCCCTCATGATTTAACACTGGCTGGTGAACAAGTTCAGCTGAAGTCCTCCCTGGGTTAAAGCAGACACTAGCTAAGACCAGTTGTCACCTCCCCCCTCCTGTTTGCAACTGCACAGCTGCCTGATTTGAGGTCCTGAGTAACACAGAGCTGGTGGTGCTGTTTTGCACTTGCTCTGTAGCAATCTTGTGTTGATCAGAATTATTAGAACATGAAGAAGTCCCACATAGCCATCCCCCAGTCATGCAGAACTACATCTTAGAAATTAGATATTTTACTTCAAAAATAATTTGCTTCATGTTTTTCTAAAGTGTTTCTACCAGTTCCAAATAACTTCTTGAGAATTTGTGTTTCGTACCTTCTCTAAAAACAGCTCAGTAAAGGAAGCATTCAGAATAAGTGATGGTATACCCAGGCATCAGCCAAAAGATGCCAAGAAAATCTATCAAGCTCTCCACCATCCTCAGCTTGGGGTAAAATGTAATTAACTTTTATTGGAATAGATAGGAAAAAAAATGCAGGAGTTTTTGAAAATAAACCATATAACAATCCTGAAAGAACACTAAGAATGTACAAAGAAAATGGCCTAACTTGCATCTCCAGTTGGAGACATTTTCCTGCATCCAGTTTGGAGACATTTTCTACTGATTACGATCCTGCACTAAGTAGTACAGGTTTCAAGCCTACTTCAATCTACAGCAATTAATAAGCACATAAAAAAGACACTTTAGGGGAGTGGGAAGGTCTCCTATTAGCACATGCTAAAAACAGACAACCTGTAGAGCTATCCAAGCAGATACTTTACATAATAAAACTGAATTTTGCAGGCCCTGATGATCCACATTTGTCACTGACTTTTGAAGGCTGATGCATTTTCAGGTCTGAATATAGTCCAGTTATAGATTAATTGTAGGCCACAGTTATTAGCAGTGAGGCATTAAACTGAACAAGCTTTGGAGAGCACCTCCATTGCCATCTTGGGCAGTGTCACAAAAGAGAGCTGCACTGCACTGAAGAGAAACAAACTAGTGGAAAAATCCTTTTGCATCTTACCTTGTAATGGGAAGAGCAGATGCCTTCAAACATGTCTATATCCATACAGTCCATTAGTTCGGATCTTCCTGGTAACAGCAACTCTTCCAGCTTCTTGTTTTCCTATTTTTAATCTGCCAGACAGTGCACCCTGTAAACTTACAGAAGTGGGTGTGTTATTCCAAGATGTTTATTCATCTCATTCTACAAGGCATTCAATTTAAATATATATGGCCCTGTGCCATGTGGCTCCTACTGCTCTCCAGAGCTTTCAGTGTAATGGATTACAGACCACAATGTTTCTGTAGGTTATTGATTTTTGGGAATATAAATAGAGGATTCTTCAGGATTTCTCTGCAGACTTTCCAGAACATCACATTCCATATGCGTATATCTTACATATTTGAGAAAATGCTCCTACCTTATGAAAATTCAAACACTTTACTGTAAAAGAAAAAAGCATAACTTGCATTTCTTTGACAATTTATCTGTTAAAGGTTGGTTCTTGTGGAAAGGGACCAAGTTGCATTTAAATACTAGCTCAGGAATAGGAATTTGAGAAACTGGAGGTTGACAGAGTGGCCAATATTTATGTTCAGCAGTTAAGGTAAAAAAAACAAACAAACAAAAAAACCCCACGAAAAACCACACCAAACCACAACCCCACCCCCCCGCCACACACACACTTTCCAAAAAGTGACTTAGAACACTGCTCGAAGTTTTTCAGGAGCCGAGCGAATTAGTGGGATAGTTGGAAAATTCAGTCACAGGGGTTTTTTGGGGGCTGTTTTTGGTTGGTTTTTTTTTTTTTTTTTGGTAGAACTACTCAGAGAATCAGATTAAGATTCCTCAAATGTATCTATAGCTGTGATGCCTTCCGGATATTTAAGTTTGGTCATCCAAACCAAAAAGACCGCTGAAAACCAAGCAACAGGATCTCTGCTTATGCACAACATTTTTTCATTGACAGATGCTTGCTTTGTTGAGCTGTGTTCAACTTCTCAAAGCATTTGACTGTTTCATTATGAGATCTCACCAGACACCCCTGGCTCCAGCACCCTGGCAGAGATTATCATAGAATGTTTTGGGTTGGAAGGGACTCCTAGAGGTCAGCTAGTCCAACCCCAGGGATGCACAACACCTGGTGCTCTCCACTTTTTGGCCACTGTTGCTTAAAAGCTGTCCCTGCTCTCTACAGAATTTGTTTGCAAGTATTTTAAAGGTTATAACTAGCTCTATTTATGATTTGTAGGATACACATCTTACCGAGGCTGCACTCCCCCTTCCTTTTTTTACCATGGAAAATTGAAAATTAACTCACTTTGGTCAGAATGCCTAAAAATCATCAGCAATAACATTTTATACTGTATTAACCACTTGCAGCCTTACATCCTGCTCTAACTTCCCACGACAAAGGGTGGCACACAAAGCCATCCTGCCCCTGCCCGGCAGGGCTGGCATGCCACGTACTGATGGCACAAGGTACATCCACCCCTTTAATGGCTATTTAAACCTGAAACTCCTGATGCCGTCAGAAAAGGCCCTGATTCTGGGAAATGTTTCAAATGAGCTGTGCCTTCTCCTCAATACAGGCAGGTCTCAGATTTGAAAGGTCATGCACAATAACCCCAGACTCCCTGACTCTGAATGTTCAAATAACAACCAACATTATGTAGCCTGTCCTCTTCCCTCTGACAACTTTCAGGACTTGATTTCAGTGAAGCATGAGATTTGTCCTTCAGAACTACTGGCTAAAATGAGAGCTAGGACAACTCCCACAACACTACAGAAGAACAAAAATGGTTGTCATACCAAATTCCTATAGAATATGGACTCTATGTATGCAATCATGTCAATTATGTGACTGCAGAGATAGATATGAGGTAGCAAGCGCAGGAGAACAAAGAGGAATGAGTCAACAGCAGCAAGCAAGATAAAGAGTGAAGAGACACCTAAAACTGGGGGTAGGGGGTGTGAGGTTTGTGTGTGTTTGGGTTTTGGGGAGGGGTGTTTATTGATCAAGATTAATTATCCTCTTGATGCACAAGCACTGCTCAAATTCTCATAGAAACAGAAATGAATAGGAGATTCCCTTGAATCTACCGTAATAAATAGAATGCTACAATATTATTTTGCATTCAAACCTTGGACGTATTCTATTTCCAGCCCTTTGTATGTAATACTGTTAATACTTCACAGTGTTTCCTACATAATGATAGATATTAACCTGCACTTTCCGTAGTTTGTGTAACGAACAAAACTCCTAAAGTGTCTTCAAGTGTCTGCTTACACTTGAAGATGATACACCTTTAACTCTTCACTCAGAAACCAAAGCAAAGGGAGTTAGGAGATAACATAGGTCTTGATTAGCTACTGTCCTGATTTCAGTCACACTGTTAGTCTACATAGATATATATATGAAAATATATATATATAAAGCTTAGCAAAGGAGCATTAGCAATATGTAGAAGTGACTGCATTGCTTTCAGCTCCACTTACAGATGTTCGCTCTACCCCTCAAAAGTCTTACCATGTGAAAAAGCTGATCTTAGTTTTCCTGCGCACGCTCACGTACAGGGAGTACTTTACCTGCACCTCTCATCTGAAGTTGCAGAACATGCTATAAACCATTGCTTTAACAGCTTGGCACATATCACATGATCACACCTCTGAAGTCTTCAAATAGGAAGACCATTGATCAAGACCTCTGTTTTACGTGTCTTGGGTGACTTTCAATCTTCTGGAAGAAATAAACCACAACAGGCAAAGTATACAAAGGGCAGACAGGTACTGCTCCACTGATTTTGATTGACCTATTTAAAGTCAATGAGGATCTGGACCAGTGATAAGGACAAAGTTGCAACTATTTCTCAAATATGAAGAAATCCCAATACACCTGTGTTATTCCCAAACATGAAACAGTATTTGACTGTAAATGCATACATGTATTTTGAAACCCCGTAATCAATCTTATTGCACAACCTCCATTTTAGGACCATCATAAAGGACTCCTAAATGTAGTCCTGCATCATCTACTCTAGAGGACTACTGCTGGATTACAATCTGAATGCCTCTGATCCTTTAAGTGACCACAGAAGGCTTCTTTCACCACCAGTTCCCCCATGTCTTCCACAACTAATATACTGTACTAGTGTCTTGTCATAAGACTATGTTTGCTCCTTTGAGGTATCGTGATGTTTTAAAGGCCCTTCCTGGAAAAGTCTGCCTTAATAGACAGAGCTTAGTAAAGCAACGTGAGCTGCCCAGCTGAGCTTTTTATTCAATTGTATCAAAACTGCCAGAACTATTGCAAAGACCATTGAAAAGGAAAGTGTCCTGGCTGCCCTGGAAGCATATGTACCCCCTTCAGCACAAAACTCGGACATCCTTTTTGACTGACACTAATATCACTGTTTATAGTTGCAGGATGCATTAAATCCTGTTTAAATTACTAAGCGTAGGCTGCCCCTGTGGATTGACATTCAAGACCATGGTCTTCCCCCAAGAGCAGTAGAATGAGGGTGAGGTAAACCAGACTGCTATAACCAGCATACCGTCTCCAGTTGCGCTCCTCTGCACACCTTCTCTGTTGTTTTCTCTTCTTCCTACCTTCTTTACTCCTCCCTCTCCTTTTGTACCAGTAGAGGTTGGAAGCCAACTGGCTGGGAAACAAGCTTTGCAGAGAAGGACCTGGGAGCCCTGGTGGGCAACAAGTTGATCAGAAGCCACAAGAACGCTTTTGAGGCAATGAGGGAGAATAAAAAAGATGGAACCACTCTCCTCAGGGGTGCCCAGTGAAAGAGCAAGAGGCAACAGCACAAATACAGGCAATTCCATTTAAACATAAGCAGCTCTCACTGTGAGGGGAGTCCAACACAGGTACAGGGCACACAGACAGGTTATGAAGTCTCCATCCCTGGAGGCTGGAGGTATTAAAAACCCAGCTGGACACAGCCCCGTGC
The DNA here is from genome assembly GCA_000699545.1 of Podiceps cristatus. Lineage (NCBI taxonomy): Eukaryota > Metazoa > Chordata > Aves > Podicipediformes > Podicipedidae > Podiceps > Podiceps cristatus. The sequence continues at coordinate 3,622 of KL286206.1, read as the reverse complement.
AGCCTGCTTTAGATGACCCTGCTTTGAGCAGAGGGCTGGACCAGACAACCTCTAGAGTTCCCTGCAACCTCAGCCATTCTGTAAGTCTGTAAACAGAACCCTGTTGCCCAATTTATTTATTTTTTTTTAAAATAAATGTTACTGACATGACTAAGTTGAAAACCTGATATTGAACAGTGAGACGAGAATTTCATTTAAAGTCTCCACACTATGGATGAAATGACGAAACAACTAATTTGAAAATTAAACACAATGTTAGAGATGCTCCCTACTCTAAGAATCATACAACTCTTCTTGGGCTTTTCTTTGAAGAAAAAGCTCCGGTGGTGACTGCTGCTTGCAGTAGGATCAGTAGCTTGCAGCATTTAATGCACTGCCCACTTGTGGCATTATGTTTGTATCTTGCCCTTTATATCACGGTCCCAAATGAAGACTGCCAAAGCAATTTTAGTTCGCAAATCTTTTCCTCAGTGTCACAGCATACTGGATAAAAACCTGCTTTCTGATGCAGAAGGAATGATTAGAGAGCATAGAGAATTCATCCCCATAATAAAGAACAACTTGGAACCTTACCCAGTGCTCAAGAGGTATTTGCAAAGGAAAACCAGTAAGTGTGCAGCTCATGCACTTCTTTCAGGCAACGTTATCAGCAAACCAACGGTCACAATCAACACTTCTACTATGGATTATATATAGTCATCAGTGGCAAGGACTACTGAGTACCAAACAGAGATGCATCATGTTCTTACCCAAAGAGGTGGCTAAGCAGTCTGCATAATCCAGTTCCTCACTCAGCCACGAGCAAGAGACGGGTCATGCTTTCATTACTCTTCATTGCAACAGTTACCATATTCCTATTATTAATGATCTATAGGTAACACCTCTGACCTCAACATCCTGAGTTCTAGTACCTCAAACTCAAGTTTGAAAAGCTTTGTTTACAACAGGCTACAAAGTAGGTCCAAAATTACAATCTGGTCTCACTCCTATTTATTTTGAAGAATAACTCAGTCTTCGGTTCAATGAAAGAGTCAACTATGAAGCTTTCTTTTTGTAGATGTTAAGTTAGAAACTTAACAGCAATTTTCATTTTTCCCATTTTGTATATTTACTGCAGCCAGCATATGCCTCCAGATGAGTTATTTCCAGTTACCCCACAGTAACTGTGTTGTCTACTGGTTTCATTGGTATAATTCAGGAAATGACAGGATAGTTTTTGGTTTACTTTAGTTCCTACTGATTTTAAGCTGACCATCTTCAGTATTACAGTCATAAATTTGCACCTTATCATTCAAAGGAGACCTATATTAGACACCATGTTGTCTTTAGTTGTGCTTCCACCACATAGTTGAGCTTTGGACACAAGAACTTAGTATCTATTCATAAATTTGTTGGTTATTAATTCATTTAGCTGTTTAGTAAACACAGCCAAACATACCAGTTCATATATTCCACAAACAAGGATGTTGTTAAACACTTCAGTGAAAGTTTTTACACAGATCCATCAACTCTGACCAGAATAAATCATTTGCAAGTACATACACTAGAATTTACATATACATTAGTTGCCTTTGTTTTCCTGGCAATTCATGAATCCAATTTACAGCATGGCCAAAACCTCTGGTCTAGCTGTAATCCTCAGAGAAGAATTGTTTTATCTGCAGTGAGCTATACCGGAGCATGAGTTTGTTGGGTTTTGTTCATGCAGCTGAGGTCTGTTGCGTGCTCACCGAGGGATTTGGCTTAACTAAACTCTTGCTATGGGCAGCTGCAGGCTGTGAAGAAATGCAATCCCTGCTGATTCAGCTTATCTGTTAAGGCAAAACTCAGCCCTGGCAAAAGCTCCAAGGGAAGGCAGCACCAGAGCAGATGCTACAGCACAAGCACTTAGGAATATTGCCTCCTGTTGCCAGGAGAGGAAAGATTGCCCAGTGTTTTCAAACTTTAAGGCAGTCAGTGTCAATACATAAAATGTCTTTAATGTATGCACATCATCACAGCTATTTTAGCATTATATTGGGACATTAGTTTTATTAGTAGAAATAAAAGGCTTTGACAATAATAAACATGAGTTTTATTTTATTCTGCATTACACTATTGTAACTGCAGATCCTGTATATAATCGCACAATTGCGTCTCTACCATTGTAGCGCTTGTAATTGCTTTCCCTCTTTCTTTAATCTCTCCAGTGGAAAGACTAAAGTTCAAACTATTCCGTATCTGGCATTAATCTAGAGAACATAAGTTTACAAGCGTAGAGTAAATTCCATCAGCCCTAATAGGATTAAAGGCATTTCTGCAGTTTTCAAATCCTCAGAAGTAACAAAGGGTTTTTTTAAAGGAATAGTTGGTGTTCACACAGTTAATTAGCATGGCCCACCACAATCAGAATAGCTGGTAAGAAATTTGCCATAATAATCTCACTGCATCAAAGACTACGATTAGGACCTACAGTAAGTCAGCTACATAAACTAGAGAAGAATAGGTCACTCTGGGACAATACCATAGTAGGCAATAGCCAACAGCTTGCACGTGTAGATTTAGGTCTAATTATAGGTTTTAAGTAGTCACTAGAATATGTTCACATACAGGTCACTGTTACTATACTGTTATCTATTCCTGCAATTTATCTGGTTAAAACCACTCTGCAAATATGAGTCGTTACTCAATATGGATCTGAACAGTTGCATCTACTTTCCAGAGGTACTGCTGCAAAGTATGAAGAGAAAATTATAGCTTTTTAAAAATTTGCATCCAAATCGCATTCCTTAATCTACTATTTTGCTGCACCCCCGCATCCCCCTCAAAAAAGCCAGCTGTAAAATGACAGCCTCATTCATCAGAAGCACGTTCCCATTGCTGATTTACCTCCTGAGGCAAAGGGTCATTTTTAAATATTAAATTGTCAATAGGATGAAGAGGGACTGATCCTACTTGCTTTAATTAGCAGCTTTTTCCACAGAAGCCTCTCTATATAAAGGACTCCCACCACAGACCTTGAATGCTTGACTGCTTTCTGCAGTTGAGAGAGGTGGATTTTTGCTGTTCGATTATATATTTTGTAGTTCTGCTGCACAAGCACAGCCATTTATTCATAGCATCGTTCAGTTTCCTTCCCAGTTTTTCCCACAGAAGTCAGTTCAGTCCTTCACTACTTACCCATTGCTGGTTCATCTCTGTTATAACCCATCTATTCAGTCTATGCTATAAGCTATTTTCCCGAAATAGTCATCTGGCCCCTCCTACTATTTGCAAGAAATATATGAAGTCTATCTCTCGTAAACCGCCTAGACCAAAGGTACTGCCTACCACAGTACTACAACAGGCTTTTTCAATCGGCTGTGCTTCCAGACCTGTTTGAAAAAGGATGCCGTCTTCCATGCAGTGTTCTACTTTAAATACGATATGCAAGCCACAGGCTCCCCGTTCATTACGGTATGGAGCGCTCTCGTGCCTTCAGTTGTACGTTACCAACATGCATCTCAGCAAACATATGCTCTCCGGTCGTGACAAGCACCTAGTAGCTCCTGCTTAAAAAAAGAAAAATCCTGCCTCCTACAAGACATACGATGCTTTTCATGCAATGAGATATTAATGTCACCTTGCCTCGCAGCTCCCCCCC
>JMFS01124481.1:0-13868 GCA_000699545.1 Podiceps cristatus | reverse complement strand
AACCAGCTCCGGCCTGGCTGGAACCAGGACACCCTCTAAAAAGAAAATCTGTGAATTTCAGTGAGCACTAATAACATCTGGTAATAGCAATAACCATCACCGAGTAACTGATTACTTAACCAGGTGAAACTAAGTAAACTCTGGGATAAAAACTTCATGTCTTTATGTTCAGAAAAAATCCCTAAAATTGCTGAGTCTTAAAAGATGATGAATTTTGTGTATATACATTGGCCACCGTGGTTTTAAATACTTAATAGCTCTGGATGTTAGACACACTTACTTTCAAAAGAGAAATCAGAAAACAGTCACATGTGCCTTTACTCCTGTACACAAACCTGTGGTCCACAAAATAGTAAACACTTCCATTGCATTTTCAGCAAAATTGAAGGTACTCTAGAACCAGCAGTGGGTGCAGAAGCTGTTCTGAAGGACTGGCATAAGAGCAAATTTTTTTTCTCTCTAACAATTCAATACTTGCCATGTTCCTCGAGGAACCCCTCTTCTGAAGAAAAATATACTTGTTAGTAACAGTAACCAAGACTTCAAAATTTGATTATACTGCAATAACTTTCCCACTTTACCATTTTTAATCAATTCAGTTATCTGCTTCTTTTTTTAATCATTAACGTTAATAACCTAGTCCAGAATTTCCCATATCTTTTACACTTATTTTATACATTTTTTCCATTGCTCAAAGGCCTGCTAGAAGTCTGTGCCCCTCTGACTTCAGCCCGGGGCTCTGCGGCGTAGGTGTGTTTGCGGGAAGGAGCAGCACCCATGCTGACATGCTACCCTAGTCAAAATAGGAGAGCTGGAGAAAGCTGGCATTGTTCCATTCGCCTGCTCAACTACTTTAATAATGTCAAAGCTCACCTTTAATGGTTGAGCCTCACACCTTTGCTCCCCAGTCAGGTTAGCCTACCCCAGCGCTCACAGCCAACACAGCTCAACCCTTTTCTCCGGCTCCGGGACAGATGCAGGTGTCTGCCACCTGCGGCTGGCAGACGGGATGCTGAAGCACAAGGCAAACTGCTCCACAGAGCTGCCAAAAAGGGTGTGTGTGTCTCCTCTCGGGCTCAAAGCCATGCTGTGATGGACCTGTGGCACCGCATTTGGTTCTTCCCTCCCTCCAACATAGGGTTTGCGGTGAGCGGTTGTTATGACACTTTATACTGAGCCTTAAACACGGAGTAAAACAGCACACAGCTCTGAAGCAGCACTTCTTCACCTGTACTGCCACGGCTCCCTGCTCAGGCATTACCCTTCGCAGCACAGCCGGTGTTTTCTGAAGGTTTCTGCTCCTGGTTTTTGTCTTTACCAGCTAATTTGATCAATAATTAGTCCCTAAAATCACAGCAGCAGAGGAACCGATCCCTCCAAGACAAGGTACAACAAAATTGAATGCATAAATCTCTAAAGACTGAATATTTGCAAAGCGTCACCAGAGGTAACGCATAGAAACAATGAAACAATGAGTCAATATGAGTCACTCATTACAACAGAACATTACATCGCCATTAAATCCTAAAAAAGTATGACAGCACCAAAACACTTCATTTGAAAGCAATTCTAACTTCTTAGAGAAAAATGAACAAATGGACATTTGACAATAAGATGAAATGAGTACTATGTACCATAATCTTTAAATAAACCTGCTAAACAATAACGACATTCTAATATTATTGTATGAAGAAATGCCTTTAGGGATGTATATGGTGAGCAATATTTTTTCCTTGATTTTAATGGAAAGAGCACTCTCTGTGGACATCATTATGGACAAAGATGTGTTACACATCAGGCCCCAAACAGTGTGGGTTTTAACCTTCCTTTCAGTTCTGAAAAAAAAAAGGTTAATATTCTCATATTTTCATGCCAAGTCTCAACAGATTGGGGTAAAAAAGAGAAAACAGAAATTGAAAGCTGGAAGACTAGATAAAACAATCTATCTAATGAGCCTTTATTTCATTTCAAAATACTGACAAAAGTGGACCTCTGAATCAATGAAGCTACTGCAGGAAATCAGCCTCTAACTGTTGGCACAAAAAACTAACAGAGCCTGTCTGTGGCCAAAATATAAGAATTCTGCATTTATTGAGAGTGATTCTTTAACTGGTTACTGAATGATCAAATCATGGGAAAAAAAATATAGTTTTCTTACTCTAAACCCTGACAACACAGCATATCACATTGGATATATATGATGTTCATCATATAGACATGCAAGTAGATTTTCCTTTTATGAAAGAAAATACTCTGTTTCATATGGCTAAACAGATATATTCTGAGTTTTTACAGCAATAGGCAAAAATCACCATTAATAGAACTACTGATACCAGGAATAATTTCTGAGCATTTTTTTAGACTAAGGGAGAAAAAAAAAAATCACAACACACAGCATTTCTTCAGACACAACCAAAAATATCTGTTGCATCTGTACTATATCTTCTTCGCAGTGAAATGGCATGTTCGTATGTAAGACTCATCACAGATGGCAAACTACATCCCTCTCAGAAGAAATCCCAGGTAATCACACCAAAATACCAAAATGGAGCAGAAAAAGCCCACACCTTAAATATTGCAGATCCATGAATGACACAAGCAGTGAAAGCGCCTGAGGTAAGCGCCGTGCACCTTTGTGCATGAACACGAAGTGATGGCTCCAGACCTTTGCTTTATACATTTTGAGGGTTAAGCCCCTCCAGGACTCATGGCACTGGTTACTGTTACATATAGGGTCCGTTTATTAAACAGAAAAGGAAAGCAACTATTTTTCCCAAAAATATCACTATCTGGGTTGGTCACAAACACACTGCAATTCCTCTTCAATATAACTTAATGTACTTATTAAAGTTACAGGAAATGGCTAAATGTGGGGTAATGTTTTTCGGTTTGTTTCATTAAGTACCGCTCAGTATTTATCTCCAGACAGATTAGGTAAGCATCTAAATAAACCACAGTAATTTATATCATCCCAATGTGAAAAGAAAGTAGACATCAGGGGTCACTTAATAAGAGGTTAAACAGAACATCCCCACGAACCCAGCATCACAAATAAAACTAACTTCACATTGCATTTACATCAGATACAGCTCTGATGTCACATGGTGAAGACAAATACTCAAAAAGAAGCCTGAAATACTCTATTCACAAAGTCAGTTTGAAGTCGCCATTAATGTTATAGAATATTTATTCCCTTTTCAAATGTAAAAATCTCGATCAGCTGATTAAGGTTTCTCAGTTCAGAAGAGGATGGTTTATCCAAGGTGAGGCTATAAAAATGAACCTCTCACAAATTTTACCTTTCAAGGAAAACATTTAGAGCAACAGTGAGCATAACACATTCAAACTAGCCAAAAGTGAGGTTTTAAAAAACAGCTGTGGCATCAAAACAGATGCCACGGCCCTGAAACCATGCAGATAGACTTTAGAAACCAAACCCTGATTCGTACCTGCTTCTTTCCTGTTTTCTCCTTTTTTCTCTCTCATACGATACAGCACAAGCCCTCAATATAACACACTTTGCTATTGGGGGGGAGGCAGATTTTCAAAATCAAGGTTTTAATACCTATTATAACATGAAAATTCAGACCCAACATTTTAAGAAACGGGATAACGTGAGGTAATAGAGATGTGTGCAAAGATCACCATCCTATCTGCATCTTCTGTGTTGATAGTCTTACAGAGGTATTTGCTGTAATGAGTTTCAAAATTCACCAAAAAAAAAAATCACCAAAAGGTCTTTTAGTTTTTGAACTAAATTTACCACACACTTTTCTTCCTTAAAACATGTTGATCCTCACTAATATTTTGTTAGACAAATTGGAAAAGGTACTAAATTGAGTGATAGAATTCTCTCATTAAAAAATAATTTAAAATAACAAAAAAATGCAATCTTACTATGAAGTTTTAAAGTAAGAAAGTCGACTGGATTCTGTAAATGTAAAACTAAAAGAGAAGGAGCTCAGATGTCAAAATAAACATCTTCTTCAACATTTTTTTTTACTTAAATAAATAATTAATTTTGAGGAAAAAAATTACCATTTCCTCCAGAATTGTTATTAAAATGGATATATTCCTATTGAAATGGTTCAGTTCCAACAAAACTGCATATTCTGATTCAGAACTGTCATTTGGAAACATCAGTCATTTCTAATTCAAAAAAAGTAGCTTCAACTTCACTATCTTCTAAATGTTTAGTCTAGTTATTTAATTAAAGCACTATTTTATTGAGCAAAGTTTATCCTGGGAATATTCCAAAGCCACAAAATAGGGAATTAATTTATTGTGCCTATTATAATGATAAAATGTTGGTATTCATACCAATATCACCTATACAGTTCCAGTTGTAGCAGCTTAGCAATAGCTAATAGTTACTGAAAATATGGCATTGATCAATCTTGGGCATCTTCCATTAGTACATACTTTTTATTCGCAGATTTAAAATAAAATGTGTTAAAGCATTCCATTTGCCAAAAGCAACTGACTACTTAAACTACTTCTCAAAGTTATTTAATATCTCTTATTATTAGGAACTCATTAAGGAAACTATTCAACAAAGTTTCAAACTCCTTTAATGTTTAATTGCATCTTTGATCATTAATTACATCTGCAGATAGACATAACTTTTTAAATCTTAATTTTCTCATTTAAGTTTGAAATAGACTTCATTGCCCAATGAATTTTATTTTAGTGCAAAGACAAGACCCATGTATTTAAAAGAAACCTACAGCTTGATCAGAATAAAATTCTATTTATCTATCATATCATAATATGAGAATGAAAAAGTCAACTTTGCAGCTGAAATTTTGACTTCCATGGAAATATTCTTTAAGATTGATTATTTACATATTTTATAATATAAGGTAAGCCATGAAGACTTTTTGTTTAAAAATATCTACTAAAAAAGCAAAGCCCCTGAACTTGTTAGTGAAATGGCAGAAGTTCTTGTTCTCTTACTCCACTACAGAAAAAAATAGAGAGGAATCCAAAGCAAACATCTTCAGATCAAAGTAGCTGAGCCGGCAGCGCCTCATGCAAAGCTTTTCCCACACCTCCGGTTGGATTCTTTCCAATGGTCTTGTTCGGCCTTTTGGCACGCAGAGGTAATACTTTAAAGAGAGGAGACAATGGTGATGACGTAGTTTGCTGAGGGATCGTAATGTTATTTGAAAGCATGACTCCTGTGTTTGTAAGTACACTCTGGTCATGATTCTGTGCTCACATCCAGCTCTTCTGTAGTTATGCTCTGCCTTAATGCTCCTTTCCAGAATTGTTCCACATCCTTTCCTTCCTATCTATTTTCCTTATTTTAAATAACCCACAGTACTAGATGAATCTAACCCCAAATGACCATAATAAACCCCCAGAGGATGCTAAATAAACATCTACCTGTATAAATGGAAATGTAGATGCACTTGGAGCTCCTGCATCAAGATACAGTTTTGATATAGATAGTGCAAGAACCAACGACTGTGAAGACCTTCTGGCACAGATTGCTCATCCGTGCTGAAACCCAGAAGCTCCAGCCACCTGCGCAGACAGAGCTGAAATCTGTACCGGCGTATCTTCAGTACCGGTACCCTTCTAATCGGGTTAAGCAAACCAGCACTGGCATGCCTTTCACTGCTACGGCCTATCCATCCTCGGTCGTGCGAGTGAACGCGCTCTTGGACTGCTTCTCACCGGAAGTAGTAAAGGAGCCACAACTCTTCCCATTGAGAATAAAGTGACATCTGGACCTCCCTGCTGGGTAAGAATAATTTACTGAGTCCCTAGGGATCATTCACCATTTTCATTCTTTTCTCCAGTATTTTCCATCTTCTATTCACCTACCTTGAACTTTCTGTCCTTCAGTCTCAAGTTTAAAAAACTGGTAAAAACATGAAATAGAATTATACCTGTTCCTAATGAAAACAGCTTGCAGTTTCTGTTCATTGTTTTAGTGCTTTGCATCTTTTCTTGTTCCTTCTAGACTAGTTTGTAGTCTATTTGTTCCATCTTACAATTCAATAACTTTTGTATATGATAATATATTTATGCTAACTGTGGAAAACAATTTATAACCGTAAGAAGTTCAGAATAAATGATTTTCCCTCAGGAAAACAGAGACTAGTGAAATATTATAGTTTGGATAAATCAAATCATAATTGGAATCACTCTTTTTTAGTCCACTCAAAATAGTTCAATAGGAGTCAGTTCAATTAAATATTGAAGTTACATTTGCATGAAATGATCAGACCATACCTGGAGTCAAGAACTACTTGCTTGCTTTTATTTCCTAACAGGACATTGTTAACTGAAAATTACAATAAGGCTTGTTATTGGAATTAAAACTGAAAAAAAAACAAAACAAAAAAAAAACCACAAAAAAACCCACTATACTTCATGTGTGATTTCCTTATTCAAGATCTCCACTACAATGAATTCCCCATCATGATGTCCCTTAAGCCGGGGGGAAGAAATATGGAATGCTTCCCAAAGTGTGTCACCTAATGTGCTCACTGGTAGCCCATTTAAAACTGGTAACCCATTTAAAACTCAAATGTAGGCATGAAGCGAGTGGGGAATCGCCATCAGCTAGTACCAAAGTACTTTGGACACAAAACAATTTGATAGCATCTTACTTAGTCTATAGCATTCAGATTTAGGAAGAATTATAGTATCCTTTAATGTTTTTAATACTTTTTTTTTTTTTTTTATCCACAACAGGAAACTCAGTAGAAAAGAGAGAAGATCAGAAGAAATCTAAGACACAGGGAGGTAAAGCTTCCTTGCAAGTTTAGAAGCAGACTAGCTATTCCCGCTCTTCTCCTTTACTGAAATCCCCTAATGCCACTTTCCCAATCTCTCGTCACCTGCCACGAAGCACATGTATCTCTCAACTTCCCAAGGTCTAACAGCTGCACGCAAATGTACTGAAAAATGACAGAAAAGCTATTTATACATCAAACCTAATGCAAATTATTTTTTTCCAATATAAATTGCATTTTGGGTAAGCCAATCGGGTAATTTCCATTATCTAATATAAAGAACACTGAATAATAAAAATGCTCAGTTACTCATTTTCAGCCAGAGGTACAAGGAGGTATTTGAAAGACAGATTTACATGATTACTGAGCAGAAGACCTTCATACAAACATGCCATTTGAGCTGCTGTATTTCAATGGGGAAAGAATATTATCCCTCTTCAAGTATTAGACAAGGTGTAAAGTAGGAAAAGAAGGAAAGAGACCTTTCAAATGAGAATACTCTCAGTGAGTCACCACTATCATAAGAGGTGGAGTAAATCCTACTCCTTTTCAAAGACTTCAGAAAGGCATTTGGGTGTTCTGGTTCCATTTATGCTTGTAAGATCCAGGGACAGATGAGAAATGATGGGGAAAGAGAAACTGCTGGACTTTCAGCGCATTTTCCTACCGCCCACTCTCGTACAGCTCACAATACAGCATTCTTTATTGCATGCTCTTCTTATTTATTTTGTCAGTGCCACCTAATAAAACTTCAGTCATCATCTTAGCTGACTTCCTAGCAAGACAGAGAACAGTAAAAGCCTACGCAGGCACTGACAGATTCTGACTGAATAGGTGGAAAAATGTTAATGATTTTAACACAGTTGAATTCAAGCTTCTAACAAATCTGAAACCTCAGGTGAAACGTTGGGATCATTTCCTGAAGTCCTTTTTCACAGCCCAATCTGCTGTGCTGAACAGATAATAAATCCCCCGTCAGTCTGCACCAGCCCCTGTAGCACTGCAGTGGTTTTGCATATCCACACATAACTCTCGTGCAAGACTAGACAGGAAAATAATTTGGTAGTCCCATGCTTTCCTAGGCCTGTTAATTACCTGATTTCTCTCCTGGTTTGCTCTCCCCAGCCGAGAACTGCATCTTCCTCAAATAACTTATCTGGCATTATTTAGGCTTTTAAGTGACCAGGTTCAGGAAATGCAAATCAGGTATTGGAAAATAAGCAAAGTGACTGCAAGTCGTTGAAAAAGATTTTGTCTTGAACTGATCTGCTCAGAGTACTCACACACTGAGTGTGCCCAGATTCACCCTTGGAATTCCTTATGCTTGTTACTAATATATATGAATCCCATATAGGCTGTAATTCAACTTTGAAAAGCTGCTGAAGTTTTTCTCTGAGACTTTCTGAAGCTCTTTTTAAGTCAAAAAGCCCAACATCCTTTATATTTTAGACATATATAGTAGGTACCCTAAATCCTCCCCTGGGAAGAGGGAGTTTGCCACAAAAAATAATGCTTGGTGCAAAGGCCAAGGCATATGAATCATACAAGTTCATGAGCAGATCATAATAGCAACTCTTACCAACAAAAAAGCAGACAAAGAAGAAATTCTCTCATGTATAGGTAGCGTATAAGAAACATAATATGTTTCAAGAGATAGATTGCTTTAAATCATGAAATCCTGAAATTTAAGGTAAACTACCAACATGGTTGTGCTTTATTAAGATATATAATTATAGCTCCATTTTAGCTGTCCTTTGTGACAGAGAATACCGCAAGGTGTTAGCAAAGTACTGCTATCTTATAATGATCCGCAAACAGCATATTGCCATTGTAGAATGCTTCCTGAACAAAACGGAGTGTTAATTGAATGTTAAATTTCTGGATTTGGCACTTGGAGGCTTTGACAGGATTGAAATGAATGGTAGCCCACTGGGAAGCAGGAAAATAATAGCTATCGTAACGCTGCTAAGTGCACTGCAGACTGCTGATTCAAGGACATATGCAGCAGTCAGGTGAATTTAAAGCCATCAGGAATCATGCAAGGCAATGGCGTAGGGAATGTCTCTATGAATAAAATATAACACAAGGTTGTTTCTTAAAGAAAGGGAACTGTCTCTGCTATGGTCTGAAATACCTGCTGATTGGGCACAGCCTATGTTCCGTGCTAGTTAACACATTTGCTTTTCTTTCAGTCACTTTGCTGTTGCTCAGTATAGCTAGCACACAGATTAGGTATATTTAAAGTATACTGCCTGGGTGAAGTGTAGCTGGAACTGCAGAATCACTAGATTTACAAAACCCTGTCTCAAGCAGCAGCCTCCCTCCTGGAAGCAGGCTGGCAAGGTATGCACAAGAAGGATCGGCCCAAACTCACACGTAGGTTTCTAGTGCTCCCTTAAGTCCACTGAAGTCAGTCACATTGTCCCGAATTACACCATCCCACTAATCAACCCCGAGAACACGCATCAGTGCTCACAGTGTTCTTTTGTTGGTGGAGAAACACCCTGAGAGCACTCTGATCTGGAGTTTCTGCATCCTCTGGGACAAACACAAAGCAACGCACTTGTTAAATTGGCTTTCGATGGTGCAGTGGAGTTGCTGAAGGGCAGCTGCATATGGCAGAGCCCTGGCGACGTCTGTATGGGGAACGTGGCAGCAGTACAGCAGGCTCACAGGTAGCACACGCAGAAAAATAGTCATGGAGTCTGCTGATGACACAACTTCTGCAACGCCATTGATACGTAAGTGAATTGGGATATCACAGCAGAAGAACGGCATGACTGAAGAGGGAAGCAACGGGTACTCGAGGTAATGGAACACTACTGAGTACAAGGCCACGCATTTAGTGACTAGCAAGAATTTCAATTAAGCTGAGCATCCTGAAGTTAGAAACTGCATAGGGGGCAAGAGATCAAAATGCACTTGTCAGCTGTGGAGGAAGTAGGGAAAAGGAAAAAAAGTGATTTCTTGTGTGGACAGAGAGATATTGCCAGGAAGATACGTAAGCACTAACCAGCACTCTACAAGTCACTAGTCCTTGTCTGGAAGGCTCTGAACAATTCCGTTCACCTATGTTAAAGTATAAAGAATTAAAACCTGAAGAGAGCAGAGCGATCACAGGAAAGTCTTCAATCCTAAGAGAAAAGGGTAAAACTGCCTGGCTTGTTTAGCCTAACTAAACAAGGGCTGGGAAGAAGTATGATTGCTCTTAGAAAACACTTCAGGGACACACCGGGAAGGGAAAAGACATTATTTAAGCTAAAGGATAATGCTGGCATGAGAACAAATGGGTATAAATTGCCTTGAATATATTCAGGCAGGACATTAGAGGACGATTTCGATCAGAAGAGAGAGGTCCTAGAACAGCCTCCCAGAGGGAGTAGCTGGGGCAAAAATACCAGAACAGTTTGTAGATGGAATTTATTTAGTTTATTAAAAGGATTATATGATATATTCACACACCGCAGCAGAAGACTGATTTTGATGACCTAGAAGCTCTGGGAATCCTGCCTCCCCTGTACACTGGCAACTGTATTTGAAATCAGGACTAAATTTAATCAAGGTCTATTCAGTCTTAAGAAAATTCATGCCTGATTCTCTTCCAGACCATGCTATCTAGCCATGCCAATTTTCATGTTAAAAAATTTGGGATGGTGTATATTTACTACAACTGAAAAATACTACGGAAAGCTACCCTTAAATTCCTTGTCTTGCTGACTCTCACTAAATGAAAGATGTCAATGTTAGGCCTTCCTCATGCCAATCTACAGGTACTTTAAGTCTCAGATATATTTGTGCTATTAATATGTTAAATATGAGTAGACAACAGTTATAGAAATTATGAACCAACCCTATCACATACTCTTATTATAATTTAAAGCATTTTATATAGCTTTGTAGGCAGTAAACAACTGGTGGCAGATTGCCACCTTAAAGAAGTACACTGAAAATAAGGAATAATATTTTCCTTTTATTCTAAGCATTGATCAAAGACAGGAGTGTAGTCTAGCTCTTTTATATTTTCATTTAAAAATGCTAAACCATAGCACTGCAGCTCATGTTTCCTTAAACCGACTGAAGAGCAGACATTTACAAAAAGTGACTAATATTTTCATAGCCAATGAACATCTAAGAAATGTAATGTCAAATTTGCATGAGATATTATCTTTTATAAACAGCTAATGTCTCTCATTATCACCTTTATGAGTCTGTTGCTGAGGGTTTTTTTAAGAGCCTCATAATTTTCATTTGATAGGTTATAAAAATAACAACCTGATTTGGATATTTGCTTAAAATGTTAATCCCATTTCAGATTACCCAGGATATAAATCGGTGGTGTCAGCATTCACACACACAACAACAAGGTGTGTCCCATTTTAAAGCATTCATGACATCAGCTTTGCATAGCAAGAAAAAGTTTGATCTGAAATTGGAATGAGTAGGATGAGTAGATGCTACTAAATCTGTTTAATCCATAAAACTTGTGTCTGTGCTGCAGGGCAATTTCTGGGTACTTACTTATAGTCAGAAGGACTAGCAGGTGTCAAACCCTGCATTGCCTTTAGTTATATATGGCAAAGTATCGTTAAAAGCCACTGTGAAAAGATTTAACTTTTAATGAGAGCTTCTGGTATTTGCTATTGGCTACTCACATTTGTATCAGACAGAATAATTTGTCTCTGATTAATGCTAATTAACGTGATACTCTGTCTTAGTTTTTCCTGTATAGCGATGAGCAGTCATGTCATTACTTGAATTCT
Organism: Podiceps cristatus; assembly: GCA_000699545.1. Lineage (NCBI taxonomy): Eukaryota > Metazoa > Chordata > Aves > Podicipediformes > Podicipedidae > Podiceps > Podiceps cristatus. The sequence continues at coordinate 2,359 of JMFS01124481.1, read as the reverse complement.
CAGGCTTACGTTCATTGGAGTTTTAGCTCATCTGATACTGCAAACAGAAACTGGCAGTTTTCACTTCATACGGTTTTGCAGATTCACAGTGAACAGAACATTTTTCTTCCTCTGTTTGAAAACAGAGCAAGATTCTCGCTCACATTCATAAAGCATGAGTGAACAGAGCGGGCTCTATTCTGTCCACCCTCACCGGGTTCAGGCTGGTGTAACTTGGCACTAGTACAGTAACTTCTAACTTACCCTTTTGTACTGGAAGGAGGGTACCAAGTTCTGGGATTTTTCTCAGCTGAAGCTGGATGAAGTATACACAAAACAGTTTGCAATACAATGAATGGTTTCAGCAGTTATTGCCTGGAACACTAAATGAGTCCACTACAGTTGTTTACTGTATTTCAGATATCTCCTATAGTAAGTATAGAAGTTCAGAGAGCATTTGTACTGATTTAACCTTGTTTATATATGGTAATCTAAGCAGCTGCTAAAAGCTTGCATTAAACTCATGCACATTCACAGTAACAAGCTGCAATAAAAGATGTATTGTGTATTCCTATGTATTACTGTTAATTTTGAATTGATTTAAAGCTAAAGCAATGCTTTCTTTGTAAGAATCCCACTTCTGTTCTCACACTAGTTACACACTGATGTAATTAAAATTATTTTGGTACAGCCCTCCCTGAAATAACTATGAGAGCAGATTCAAGTCTGATGCAGAAAGAGAACATGCAAAATTCAAAAGGTTAATTTTTTCAGGCTTTCTAGGTGAAAATCAACCTCTCGAGCTCATCAAGGCAAGTTTGCTACTTTAGCAGTGATCTGTCAGCTTTGGGGTATTTGGAAATGTGACTGCCCATGTGCAATTTGACTCCACACTGACTTTACCCCAGTCTATCACACCTTGAGCACTTCCGACCCAGCACTTGTGCAGTCCAGCTGCACAGTGACGGCAGAACAAGCTCTGTCTTTCCCAGACGCAGTGGTTATGGCTATTGGAATTCCACACAGAGGCATGTGCATCACTTTATGCCCCAGTTTTACCATTCATAAAGCAGATTCCCTTAGTACAAACTCCTGTTTAGAGATTAGTGCTGATGCTTTATGCTTTATCTCTAACCAACTATGAAATTTTCTTTTTGATTGAACCATATAAATATTCATTCATGCATTACTTCAATAAATTATTTTTTCTTATAACTATTAGAAATTAGGAATTCAGTAAATTAGTTTTATCCATTCATTTTCAAACTCCAGTCAAACAGTTGGAAAGGAGAGGCTGGTACGACTCTTCTGAACTGCTGCAGGTATTTTGCCCCTGGTTTCTATTTCAGTCATTTTACCTCACCATTGCTGCCTGAGGTGCATAGAACATTCAGGTACCAAATCACCGTAACAGAGACCAAAATGCATTTTATGAAGCTAGGAAGCCCTCAAGGATAGCGCAGGGGTTAAATGGCAGCTTTCCTGCGGCTCGTTGCTTTGATCTGCTGGGGATCTTCCTGCGGGCTCCGGCAGCAGGCGACGCACGTGTCTCGTGAGGGGGCTTAGCTACCGACTGGGACAGAGCCCCAGCAGCTCGTCTGCCTGGTGAAGTTTAACTGAGAAGGACAGACAGAAACTGAACCAAATAAGGGTACAAGGGGAGAAAAGTAAGTGCACATCCTCATCAGCTGAACCCCAAATTTGGGAGTTAGAGCAGAGCCAAGATCTGTGAGCTGCTGTCACTGCTGCACCCGAAGGAATCCTTTCTCTGCAGAAGTGCTTGTTTCGCGCCTTCCCAGAGCAAGTTATGGTATGGCTCGCTAGACAAGGAGGATTAAAAAAAAAAAAATAAAAATTGGAATTTGGCAGTCAGCACAGTATTCTTTCTACAAAGAGGCCTGCTGGCGTTGAAGGTAGATTAAAGAAAGGCTTCACTGAAGCTGGAAGTAAAGGACAGAGCCTTTGACATCTGGTACACCAGGAGGAGTAACACCTTTTCACCATCGCCCTGCCCTACACATCCCCAGCGACCACTCCACCAAGCACTTGCATGTGAGGCGTTGTACACATCCTTGCAATGGAAACATGTTACACCAGAGAAAAACGCAGGTGTGCAACAACGTCTAAAGGCGGATGATCAGGAAGAGACTGTTGATGCAGGCCGTGCAATTTACTGCCAGATAATATTTCTAGGTAAAGTGATAAACTCGCCCCACTGCACGTTCCTACTTTCTCTGCTCACATGGAAGTTGGGATGAACCACAGTCAGTCTGACTGTGTGGGGCTGGAGAGCACAGCATCCTCTTTGCTTGTCAATTGGGTCCGCATGGCCAGGTTTTGGTAGCGGAGGGGGGACTAGAGGGGTGGCTTCTGGGAGAAG
>KL286204.1:18709-32898 GCA_000699545.1 Podiceps cristatus | reverse complement strand
TCTCTCCCTGATTCTCTTCCTCACCCCACTGCCAGCTGCCTGGGATTTGGTTACAAGCTGGATTAAACCGTGACATTACCTAAGGAGTATTTCTAGCAATACTTAGTTGCGTGGATTACATTCAGTTTTTCCTGTGACCTTCACACAGAATAACTGAGTGTATGTTGTCCCAGTGTGCCGGGACGGGGAAAGAAGGAAAACATTCTGCCTAGTGTTAAGTACGAAGGTCTTTCCTCAAGTCCTCGTGCACTGGAGGTATGCAGGCAGGGAGGGAAGCATGGTACAGAGGTGCTTGGGATTGCGGGGGGTTACACATAATGAAGTTGATTAATCAGTGCAAATGGAACTGAAAATCCACAGACCATGAGACGCTGGTGTTGTCTGCAGCACTCATGACCTTGTCCTAATCGAAAGTCAGATTGAGCGAAGATAAAACAGATTTACACTAAAATGAAAGACAAACCCTCACTCTTTCTAAGCAATAACCCATCCTGAGGAAACCAGAGCCACCATATGAACAAAGCACATGCACTAGAGCGAGCTCACTACGGTGAGCTAAATGGAGCTTGGTTGTCTCCAGTGGTCATTATAGCTTTTATTTGCATATTAACCTTCATTGCTATCACACATGCATTTGGATCTTTGGGCAGGTATCGACAAAAATCTGAATATATTGCACCTCTGCTGCCTAATTACAGTGGTGACAGCAGAAAACAAAGGATATACATGAGATCTGAGCAAGGTGTTAAATCATAATAACATGTTCACACCATGCCCCGTTCCCATATATGGTATGAAAAAATCCCACTAATTAAGGTTACTTTGTTAGACTGATAGGTAATTACTAGAGCAAAACTTGTAACCTTCTGGCCCTTAGCAGCAAAAGGTCGAAAATAATGGTGTAGTCCTTTATAAATCTACGAGGAACAGCAAAGGAATACCAAGGAACTTAACACAGAGGAATTTTAAGTTTCTATACACACTCTTTAATGCTTCTTAAAGAGCACTGCTTAGATTCATATTTCTTTCAGCTTACAGGACATTCTGAATTTAATCTCCCTCTAGCCACTAGTCGACAGTGATTTCAGCTGTGGGTCACAAAAGTTAAACCTGATAACCACTCCATTGCAGCCTTTCTGCTTTAGAGGTCAATGAAAAGTTTCTCAGGAGGCATCATTCAAAAATAATATCTACTTTTACATGAGAGATTTCAGTTAGAGTTTGATTTCCTCCCTCCTTTGACTTAGAGACTTTTCTTTGATAAAATGAAGAGGAGTACTAAATGCTGACAGCCCACTGGAGAACACGTCTCTCTTAAAGAGCCACCGTCACTGTGGAGCTCATGTCTATAATATGAACCAGGATTTTGTTGGTCCAACAAGAAATAAACATTGCAGACAACTGCTAGGAAAAACTGGTGACATTAGGGGGCCTATTAACACTCCGTCAAATTAACAATATATTTCTAATTCCCTTGAGTGTCATATGTGTTTTTCTTATAATATTGGCTGATTCTCTGCTGCATTAATGAGGTGGACTGCTGCCAAAAATATGCAAATGGAAATCCAGTGGACCTGCCTTTGTAAATTCAGATATCTAGGAATTCGCACTTAAATGAGAGTTGAAAACCCCCCAACAGAACCCAAACAGTTGTTTGGTAGCAAATCCCGTGCTGTTAGATTGCACCAGTGCTGGAAAACATCAATATGTAAATACCTTGAACTCTAAACTCCTGAAGTCTGTATTATCTGAGTTTTTACAGTGGAGGTGTCAGGTCCCCTTTAGACCCCCTCCCACATTTAAATATAATCTGCAATCAAATTATAGAGCTTTCCCTAGGAAACAGCAGGTCATGTAGTTCCCAGATAATGTAGACAAACAATTCACATTTCCTTGGCTCTTCCACCCTTTCTGAATCTGAAAATTATTTGTAAAGCTGAAAACCATGCCTTAAAGCAAAAGAGAAACACACACATCTCTAGACATGTACAAACCCCATGTTCAATATAGTAACAGATTGTAATTCTCCTTAGAAACAAAACAAATCAACAATAATGCTGCACAAAGCACTGGCAAACACCACACAGACCCGCTCAGTGGCCCCTACTAAATCTGGGGTTAGGCATTATGACACAGGGTACTGGAAACAACCCCATCCCCGCCTCTCCACAGCCCCTTTCCCATATGTTCCTTGTTTCTGGTTACCTTCCAGCCGACAGATGTTCTTTCCTGCTACCACCATCCTGGACCTGCAGACCCTATTTCTGGGCAGTAATAATAGCATGCAGATTTCAGGAATATTTGCCTTTATTTGATGCTATTCTTGTCCCACCCTTGCCATGGCTCCAATCTCTCTGAAAATTACCTAGTAGATGATCTTCATTTGGCAGTGGCTATACTGGACATACATTCATAGATTTTTAAAGCCAGCAGGGACCAGTATCCCTATTTACGCTGGATTTCTGCACGAGAATATTGTAGATCTTATCCAGTGATGTTGGTGTTGGATCCAACAGGCAAGAACGTATCTTCTAGTCCCATACTCCTGATTGTACGCGGGCTAATGGGCAAACTGGTTCAAACAGATCAGCTCTAAACCCTAACCCTTCTCCCACTAGACCCTCGGATATTTTATTAGATGTGAGCAGAGAGGGCCCTGACCAGCTCGCTCCCTGTGACTCCACCCTCCAAACTGATACAGATTGCCAGCTTTTTCTGTTACTCCTAACAACTACCTTAGTATTCTTAATATATGAAAAGGAGGGAGAAAATTTCAAATAATAATGTAATTTTCAGTCTCTCCAGTTAGATAAAAAAGGCTCCAGTTTCTGGAGACTATCATTTACTTTTTGCTGGTCTTATGCAGTAGGATCCAAATCGTGCTCATTTTTAATGAAAGTTTAATGTAAATCACATGAAAAGTCATGCAGTATTTCCCTGAGGTGTAGATGCTAAATTGCCATTCAGGAATTCATACCTTTCTGCAGGAAAAAAGAAAAAAAAAAAGTTTCATTCCTATTTGAGACAAGTGGTTGCGATATAAACCCAAAAAAAGGAATATAAAATAAAAATAAGAAGATGGAAGAAGGAAAGTTGTATTTTTACCCTATCTAGGTACTCAACCTGCAGCTAAATGTGTAACAGGGTTTACAAAAGCATCTAAGTGATAATTGACATTAGGAATGAAAATGCTTTAAAAATGTCTCAGTATAGGTGGTGGTTCTCCTTTAAAAGTGCTGCAAGTCTTGTCCAAGTGCTGTGTTCTGCGTTTCCAAAGACTCCAAAACACAACCACAGGAGCAGTTTTATCGAGGCTTACATAATGTCACATTTTCAGTAAACAGATATATGGGACCCAGCTGGGTCTGGGGTATATCTTTACACTTTTTTTTTTTTTTTTTTTTTTTTTTTTTTCCCACAACAAAAGTAGAAATACTGTTTGAGAAAGGAAAATCTTCTAGAAAGTGAAATAGCTGGTTACATGAGATCCAATTTAAGTCAGCTGAATATCATCGCTTGCGCAACTGTAGATTGTAAGATCAAATTGAGTGGTTTTATACTAAGGATGTATTTACTGACAGTGCGTTTTGTATTCAGGAACACCGAGAAAATCTTTTATGTTTGTCGCGTGCCTGGCCATAAGCCAGCCCTGACCTCGTCTTATATTAACTCATCAGAAATCCACAAAGCAGCAAAACACAACTGTTGAGGCAGAATCTCGCAGAGGAGTTGAGCTCCGTCTAAAAGCAAAATTTAGACCATGTGTTTCCTGTATGACATGAATCTGGTAATTACCTTTCTTGCTGCTTTGGGTGAGATTCTGGTATCCATTATATCAGTTTTCTGGGTGTTATTTTAGTCATCTTCCCTTTGTGAATAGAAATCTTTTTTCTTTTTTTGATTGCATTAAGCTACACTTTAAATGACCTCCCTATCTGTCTTGACTCCTATAACCACTGAGTACTTGCAAGCAGGTACCCAGAGCTCGTCAGCCCTTTAAATGTATTCTATAATGAACTTTAAGCTGTGACACTTGCAGTTATTTTTTAAACCTTTTTAGCTAATCATCACTAACTTATGAAGGCATTTAGTCTGAAATAAGACCTTTTCCTTCCTGACTCATCTCCTTGTGTCCTGCCCACTGGATACCCCAGAAGGAGTGTAATGGCCATGTGTGCCTGAAGGTGATGAAACCCGCTGTAATGGCTTTCGAATGATGATTAAACTGTTCAAATCACCAGAAGATAACACTGGCTCTTGAGGAGGGACCATTATAGATCCACAAACAGCTGAAGTGAAACCAAAAGGGAATAGAGAAATAGGGAAAATGACTTGCAAAAAAATGGTTTTCTGCTGTGCAAATACCCATTTCCTCACTTGGTTTTCTCAAGTCTGCCTGCCCCCCGTGCAAGAGCCTCTGCTTGCTAGAGAAGCTGAGTTTCTCCTCTAAGGGAGCACAGCAGAGGCCTCAGAAGTTCCTCCTGAGGGAGACAACAGTGGGCTACATGAAGCCAGGTGCTTCCTTCCCCTTCCTTCATCATCTCATGGCTCTTGGGGGATTTGGGGAAGTGGAAGCACAGAAGAAATCATAACATTTTTTATATCTTTGAAAGAATCCACTCTCAGAACCTTCTTTGCTGTAGATCTTATGCCTTGGCCATATATTGCTCATGTTTAACTGTTGTGTTCACCCATAATGGCATGAAAAAAAGTTATAAAATGGTATCTGTTTACAACCTGGAGACACAAACAATACTGTAGAGAAGACAGTAAGTTTCCCCTAGATGTCAAGTCTGTTCCCACCTACGTAGTGCTGCATAGCTGCTAATGGCCACAGCTTTTAAGCATTGTAATGCAGTGTCAGTGAAATACAGTAAAGAGAATATGTGAAGGAACAACCTGATTTTGAGCAAAAGGTCATAGGCAGTTGGGGTGCTTGACACCAAGGTTCTTCAGGAACGAGTAGTTGTTGGAGAGTGAGAAGTTAACTGAACTCTGGGGAAAGGAGTGAGGGTAGTGCCGAAGATGAGACCATGGATCTTTGAGTGTTTGTGGAGAAGCTTGGGCGGAATGGTGATACCACCTCTCACAGACAATGAAAGATGTTTCATTTTCACATTCACAAGGGAGGAATCTGGAAAGAAAGTTTTCATATGCATGTGCATATATATGCTTGAAGTGTTACATCATTTCATCATAGTCACATCATTTCAGTAAAGCCCCCTAAACACAGAGAGGATCGAAAAAGAAAAGCAAGAATTCTTGTCAATCTGTTTTTTTTTGCCTCTCTTTATGTGATTTGGGGACCAGATATTGGCTCATGTACCTTTGAACTACCTCCATGCTTCATGGTTTCTTAAGATGTTCAGGGCTCCGGCGGTATAAGAGCAGCTTCAAGACAACCTTGAAGTCATATTTGTCCCCTAAGGACTGTGGAAAATGGAGAATGCAAGTAGTACAAGCCACACTGCCCACAACCCTGACACCTCTCCCTGCCCTCTAATCTGCTCAGCGACGGAGCAAGGGGACTACTGAACTCACTAAGGAATCCCAAAGAACTCGAAAGATCACCGCACAAGATGGCCATGTGGCCATTTGAGTTTTTGAGTCTCTTGTATGCTGCGGGCCTTGTGCAAAAAGGTTACACTGAAATAGATTGTACTTTAATTATATAATATCACCTTATAAATATGTGTGTAACTATATAAATATACCAGATTAACACACAAGATTACATTAAGAACTAAATATTGGAAATAAAACAAAAGTGAGCACATCCTGAATTAGCACAGTGGTATCAAGATCTGATATTGTGCCTTTGTTTAATATCATAAATTAAACAGGAAATGTAGTTTAATTTTGTGTATGCTTGTAAATAAGCAACATGTAGATTTCATCATGCTCATTTTATGGAAAATTGCTCCACTTACTGTTTTGATTCTTTTTTTTTGCTTACAAGAGCTTATGATACCAAATCTTCTGTTCATCTGACTGATTTTTTTCTGAATGCAAAAAAAAAATATGTATTGTGCAGCTTAACATCCATATCTCTGATTCTGTGAGCATCCCTTTTGTTTGCTGCACACAACATGGTTGTAACAAAGCCATTTATGCTTTTGGAATCTGAAGCATGAAGTTGTTCTAAATCTGTGCCCACAGGTAACAATTACTTCACTCATTAATAGATCTCCCTAGTCTCTCATAAAACAACTCTGAAAAGGTCTCTTGGGACAGAATTGGGAAGTGTGTTTTATGATCATTAATGTGGTACTACCTTGGAAATACCTAGTCTGGCTGTTTTAGCCCCAAAGCTAAATTATTTGCGCAAACCCAGCATGTTGCAATGACAGGGAGTGGACTAAAGCCAGCCCCAAAGGGCCTTCTTCAAGCACCGGAGGGCTGAATCACATTTTATTCTTTGGCATCAGCAAGTCATAACTAACAGAAAGGGACATAGTAGGGCTAGAAATGAATAATTTATGTAGGGCATTCAACAGGATATGAAAAATAAAAGATCAAAATGTAAAACCTCATGGCAATTTTGTGTGTGCATGTATTCAGGAAATTTGCAAATTATTATTTTAGCTAAAAACAGTCATTAAGACAATTTATTAGTAACAGTTCAGCATATTCATGGCTGGCAGTCAAAAGCAGCAGTAGCGTAAGAAGGCAGGTCTTCACTGAAGTAGGTACAGCTTGGCTTACTTTCATCAGTGGGCAATGTTGGTCTCTGAATCTGTTGTACTACAGTTAAGTACTCTTTTCATAAATAATTGATACATTTGCAAAAAGATCTTTGGATTGCTAAAGACAAAGCTGCAGAATGAAAAATGCCCCACAGGGAGATCTAGATGATTAAAGAAACTATATGACCACTTCACGCAGTATTCAGTTTATAAAAGATGCAGGAGTGTTGATCAGTCTGCAATGGGTTATGATAAAAGCATTAAACACAAATGTCCAGGGTCTGTAAAAATGATGCCTGTCCTTTGGATCCCAGGGGTATCAAAATTTACTCCAACCCAGTTAAACTTGCCATTACTCCCTATTGAAAAACAACCTGGATGTTCTCAAAGTGTTGCTAAAAAGGTATTTCTTACACAAACTAGGGTGCTGTGGAAGGTCTACTGTCCTTTCCAGGTGGAGAGAAGAAAAATACTGGGTGCTTTCTCAAGGTGCCCAGACTTTTCTTGGGACTTGGTCATGAAAATTCCCGAGGAAACTTGTATGTCATCAAGGAATGTGAGGGAAAATTCAAGATAAAGAAGAGGATAGCTGTCTGCTCCTGAGGACCAGAAGGGATGGCTTGCCCCAAAGTGTTTGCACCACACGTCAAAGTTGTTTACCTCAGGTACTGTGCTTACTTGGTACATCAAAAAGATCTGTCACTGTGTTACATCATCACTCAGATATGCCACTCAGGCATTTTTTTTTTTTTTTTTTTAGGAAAACAGACTTCATTTTAGACACCTCCATCAATTTCCCTGTTATGGCTTCTCCCCTTCAGGCCAAAGCATCCCAATTTCAGTACTAGTTATTCCTATTATAAAAGTCCTTCAGGTCCTGCTCAGACTGCTGTGCTTGGGGGTGCGTTAAAGCAGAACTGGAAACACTCCTAATACCAAAGAATTTACAATTAATTTAAGGCAGGATGCAACAAGCGGGTATCTGAGACAATAATTAAGGTGAGGGAATTGGAGAGGAAACCAGTAATAGCAATATGTGGTCACATTGATTAGCTCCCCACAGCCTGGTGGTTTAGAGTCAGCTATGATTTTTTCTTCTTCTTTTTTTTTTTTTTCCCCCCCTTTTTTTATTTTATTTTTTTTTTTTTAATGCTGAGATATAAACAAATAAAATAGATACAACCATGATTTAGAGTTTAGGTTGTCACCTTCTTTAAAAAATCTGAATGGTGTGGCTTGCAAAACTGATCAATGATATTTACCAATGTGTCAGTTGAATTCTTTATCTTAGGGAGACTGGCTGAGGCTGGAAAAGCTCAAAGGGCTCCAGTACCATCTGATAAACAGTCAGCAGGGCAGCCCTGTTCAGGCTAATAAGACACTTTTAGTTAATAGCTCTGTAAGGTTCTCTTCTTCCAGGGAGGACTGGGCAAAAGTTTGGACCCATGGAAATATAGCCTAGAAGGATAAAAGTCTTAAACCCAGCAAAGCTTAGTGAGGAATATTAGTATAAATCACACTGTTGTGACCTTATCCAAAATTAAGTGTTTGATTTTCTCCCACTGGCATTAGGGCCAAAACGTTTACTGACTTGCATGGTGTAGGACCAAGACCTTTGTCTGCTCAAGTGATGTCACACTTACATCCTTTCTCAGTGGTAATTTAAGTCATGTCAGGCAAGGAATAGACCTTTGGCCAATGTAAACTGGCATGGAGCTAGGATAGTTGAGACCATCTGCAGGTTTGCCAAGGGAGAAATTTGCTCATTGATTTCATGGAAATTGGGATGGACAATACTACAGAAAGAGAAAATGAAGGATGGTGAAGACACATGTTTGCAATATCCCAGCTGCAGGGGAAATGACACATTAGTTTTTCATTCTCAGAGAGGAGGTATCTTATCCTGTGGTCATCAAGATAGGTTATTTGGACATGAGATGGAAAAGCGAAACAACCTTTGAGTCAGTATGGCCCCATGGAATCTACTAAAACTAAGAAAAGCGATCTCCAAGAAACTGGAAGATGAAAACTGTATTTATGTCTGTCACCCAATATACTTGCAAATGCAGCAAATAACAAATACTCAGACTGAATATATGAGAGTAGAAACAGTGCAGGTATTAATACATCTGCTCTTCCCACAGATTGGCAAGCAGCCTAAATCCACTACTACCTGAAATTATGCCAACCTGTTCAGCACATCTGAATTTAAAACTAATCTCTTATTTACAATCAAACCATCTACAAAGCTGGTGCTTGTAATGGGTTTTATTATACTGCATTAAAGATTGTTGTTGAAATTTGCATTTCCAATGGCCAATTAGTATATTTATTTATTAGAATTTAGTCATGCTATTTCTACTAAATGAAATGTAGTGCGTAAGAACATAAATAGGATTATTAGCTACATTCCTCTCTTTCCTCTTTTATGGGCTTCATTATTTTTGCACAAATGCCAGGATTTTTTTCTGTGAAAAATTAAGTTTGCATGAAGACTTGCCCACTCTCAAAAGCTGTGATGACATTCAGTGTGATTGCAAGTTATACCACATTAAAAAAACCCGTTTCTCTGAGAGCAGTGGTTAAAACCCAGATGCCTACATTTATTTACATTTGCAATGCTTGTGCCATGTGTATAGTGATACAATGAACTGCTAACTTTTGGAATGAAAATAACTTGTGTCTGTGTTAAATGTCACAGGAAATTGTAGCACTGATTAATAAGTAAAGAATACATAATTAGTAAAAAAGTCGCTCCTTGTAAAACTGCTGTGTGTGTTTAAATTCTCACTCATTTTTTCAAGAATGAACAGATTAAAATAAATAGACGGATCACGTAATGAAATTTGCTCTCCCGTTTAACGTGAGTGTTCAGGTTTCAGGATAACATTGTTCCTTAACAATTTATTTAGAACAGGAGACAGAATATTTCCTTCATTACCTGGTTTATTAAGCTTCCAAACATGGAGAAAAAATTGGGTTCTGTTTTGTCTCAAAAATAAAATGAATATGAATTAAATGACAGCCTAAGTGACTAGAGAGTACAAGTTTCTAATTAAAGCTTTGGAAAATATTTCTTCATATTTTCATTGGTTAGGGGTGTGCAAATAACAAAAACTGGGATAACAAATGAAAGGGATGAGACTCATGAGATCCTGCTCCAGACTGGAAAATTCTCAAAGTTTAGGACTTTTGTTTCAGCTCCCTGTTTCTTTTGCCTCTTGGAGCATCTCCTTCCCTGGTGCTTTAGAAATGAAGCATTTGGTGTGCTTTTTAAACATGAGTAAAATGCAGCAATATGCAGAGGTGAAACTAAGTAGATCCTTTTCTCAGATGGATATACTGAGGCCAATGTCTTAATCGCCAAAAGCTAGAAAAAACAGTGTTATCACAGAGGCTTTGTGAGCCTTGGTGCCGATCAGAAGTCCTTCTCTCAACAAAGCCTTCAAAACACGCGGACCTATTCCAGGACAAGTGCTACATCTGAGAAAAGCTTTTTTGAACCTTTAGTGTTTTGTCATTCCTTAGACAAACGGAGAAATATTTTTTATGTAAACTGATTTGTAATGTACCTGTAATGAACTATTTTAACTAGAATTGAACTCGTTGTTAAAACAAAGGAGAAACTGATACATTTCTGTGTACGTATACTTTGAGATGGTTGAGATTGCTTTTTGGCAGTGAGAAAGTGAAGATTTGATAGGATGGATGGCAGTTTTAAACATGGATGTCTTTTTACATCTATTTTATGACAGTGTATTTTCACTAACACTATACTGAAAACCAGCTTCGCAAAAGGCTACAGCTGTGAACGGCACCATGAATATAATGTACTCTCTGCAAGTCCGGGTTTTCTTTCTTTATTTTTTTTACTGTAATCAGGTAAGAGGGCCTGTTTGAATTCAAGCACTAGGTCACCTTTGCAGGGTAATTTTAGTAGTTTGTTTTTTCTCCATGGCAGCCAGGTTGAAGCCAGAGCAGGACTGCCATTTCTTATCTAATCATTCTCTTTGCTCACTTCAAGTATTAGAGAAAATGACATTTGAACACTGAGAAGTGCTCGCTTGCTTCACTCCATATTTCACTATGAGCCAAAAAATGATGAAGGGCAATTCTTATTTACGTTCACAACTGATTTTTTTTTTTTTTGAGATCTCAGTTTTAGCATGCATATTCAAAGCCATTAGTCTCTTTACTTGCAAATGTAAGCTGAAATCATTTAGTCATGAAAACAACCAGAGAGAAAACAATCCAGCAAAGGCATGCTTAGATTTCAAGATGATGTTCAAATGGATCATCATGAAAGAAATTTTTGGAGTTCAAAGCACTAAGCAAGTACTTTGCTCTTGACAACCATTACTCACATGTTTGCCAATCATTTCATTACATGGATCTGAAAATAGACGTGACTTTACTGGTAAAGCTCTGATAAAATCATCCAGAATGTTTTTTATGTTGGCTGCCAGAGCTTCCACATGACTACTGTGATGTTTCCAGTGGTCATTACGAGCTGCTTTGGAGAAGTGTCCTATAAAGTAAGCAAACTTCCTGTTGTTGAATGTCCACCATCTATGGAAAACTTGATGCACTTTCTGCACTTCATGTAATTTCCTTGTAACCTCAAGTGCTCTGACCACTGCCAGCCTGGTAAGCACTAACAAAACAAAATGTCTTTCGGCCCCTCCCTTTGATATGCTTATCACACAGACGGACAAGCTGGTGACATCAACAGTGACAGTAGACTTACCTCACTGCAAAGTAGAAGCTTATTTTGAACATCTTGATCTGTTTTCTGAATCAAGTGAGAGTGGTGTTGTCTGAGGGGGTATTAAATCAGATTTCTCCTCTGACTTTGCATTCAGTTTTGCTGACAATCTGTTTTTCCCTGCAGGTATAAACAAGTGACAAAGTGAAGTTTTCTGGCTTCAGCAATATGATGACTCAAATAAGAAGACACTTTAACGGTAACAGCATTCATTTAAGTGGTCAAATAGATACCTTCCTTTTTCATTGTCAGCTCGCTGACTTAATGTTCTTTTCTCTTTGAAATGAAGTGCTCTGATTCAAGCTAGTAAAGATGATCATCAGATTATAGGAAGATTTTATAACACGAGGCATAAAATCATTAACAACCTGATCTGAATTAATTTCACCTGACCTTGAGCTACATCTACCCAGTCTCTTTTCCAGGTCTGCTACAGGTTTGGTTTTAGAGTCCTTTTGGGGGAGCGAGTCATACAGACATCACCTGCCTATCTATATTCACTACATGTTGGCAATTTATCATTGTTGAATGATACTAAAGCATTTTCTCACCTTGCAATTGTGTTTGAGCTCAGGCTTCACACTTTTGATCTAAAGCTACAGACCCACTGCCATGCCTGAAACAGCAGCCAGTCTCGAAGAGGAAACACATGACTGGTGGAAAACTAGAAATAACTGTTGTAAAATATTATTATGCAATGGCCAATACAACATCAGTGCAGAAGGAATGTCCAGTTCTTCCCCATGCCACATTGGTGCCAGCCTGAAAACAGTGCAAACAACCAGAATTAATAGAATTCAAGTGTTATAAGCACCAAGATGCTTCATATGCATCTGAGCGTGGAAATGAGAGGATGGCAACAGAAGCAGGAAGTCTCTAATGCACTCACATCTGGCCTTGCTTTGCTTGGCTCCCCACCCAGCTGAGAATTTGATGCAGCTTTTGGAAATATTTGGAAACTTTCAGACAAAGGCTTCTGAGTAGCTGAGGAGCTTGCCAGTGCCATGGCGTTTCTTTAGATATGGAGCCTTTTGGACCATTCCATAATGAGTTGTCATTATGGAAAGTATATTTCTTAGCCACCTTTCTCCAACCCCTCGGCAGTCTCTTCAACTCTCAGTGACCACAGATGAAAATCCATGGACCACAGATCCTTGTTATTCATGTGGAATTGCCGTGGCTTTAGGTAGATCCCTTTGAATCTAATTGTGAGCCTTTCTTGTTTAGCAGGGCTGAAGGAGCTGGCATTAAGATTGGAAAAGTAGTGGAGGACATCTCTGCTGGTACTGACCCACCAGTCCCCCTCATGCTTCCATCTCTAGATCACGCATCTCTTTCCTCCCTGCAGCCTCCTGACAGCTCCTCCATTAGCAGGGAGCTGGTGGAGACCTGACTGAAGATTTTCCCAGTGGTAAACACGGGAATACTGATGTGCATCCTGCACGATGCTTCCCATACTGCATTCACACAGTATTAAATCTGCTTCTGGGCTTTCTGTGGGCAAGGCACTCATCCAGAGGTTTAATTTCCATTGACTGGTCTTATAGCGTTACTAACATGGCTCATGATATCGGCAAGAATCACAGCAGAGAGAGAACACTGACTGGATTTAGCTACTTCAAGGTTTTTCCCGTTCCTTGCCTAGAACCACCTGCCTGTTCCTGAATGTGTTTTCATTTCTTACTGTCAGAGCTTTGCCCAATACATTTCTGGTCAGGGTAGTGCCAATTTAGAAAGGAGCTAAGGTTTTACACACTTAAGGAGATTGAGGTAAAAGGGTGCATTAGTGAGGAGAGATGTAACTCTTCTGAAATGGGCTGTTTTAGGGCTTGGGGACAGAAGAGTTGAAAAACATTGGATTTGGGGCTGATAGAGGTTTTGGGATCTCAGGGCCGGGTCAGACTGTTGGGGAGTTAGAGGAGGCTCAGGATGTGAGGGACTCGGAGTCAGCAGAAGTTGTGATTGCCTCTGGCATCCCCCCCTTTTGGGTATTTTTAACTCAGGCTCTAGGTCCAGAACACACACACAGACAGACACACAACTGCTCTTTATTTTCTTTGCTGCTGTCAGAAATATGGTCCTAGCCCTAATTACTTCTTGGCCAACTTGTAACATTGTTCTCATCCCTGAAGATAGAGCAAAGTTTCCCTTATTTCAGTCCATCTGTCAATGAACATTTGCATTCATTTAACACACTGGTGTATCCGATTTGGACAGGAATGTTGGCCCAAAGGTGGGAGAGATTTAATTTTGCCAGAAACTATGTCACTTTAGTTCATGTTAGCAAGATCCCGTAAGAGGTTTTTTAAGTGGCAGCTATTTATCCGACAGTAATTTCATAAAAGTCAAAAGAACTGTATTAAAACCAGATAATTTTCCAGTGCAGGGTAGGTCCTTCAGATGGAGCTGTCAATTTTACTGCAGACAGACGCCAGTTGAAAACTAGAGGAAACAGACACGATTCTCAAACTCTTCTATACCTCCCTTCGGGCAGTTATGCACATTCCTTGTGGAAATTACTCTCTTACAAAAAAAAAAAAAAAAAAAAAAGGAAGAAAAGCTACTTATTTTTTTCAATGTCATTTAAAAAATACCATGATTACTATTTTATACTCCTATATAAAACAAAAAAATCCCTGAATACTTATGTGGAACATTAAGACAAAACTTCTAGTACTGTAGATTTTGAAGTCTAAGCTGAAGATTCTTCAGTGCATGAACATTTTCATATTCCCTAC